>JAHPZR010030043.1:0-7500 GCA_019787425.1 Platygyra sinensis | reverse complement strand
CCTAGCTCTTTGTGAGCTTTTTAAAAGCCTTTACTTTAATTCTGGATGGCTAGACCAGTCAAAGATATCTCTGCACAATACAGGCTAATAAACTAAACTAGCTCACTAGTTGGTGGATGGTTGGATATGATAGTTGTCAGTTAGCAACAGAGTAAAAAGTACGTCAAGAATGTCATGTTTAAATGATTGTAAGTTTGGGAGAAACAATGATAGCTCAGCTTAATTAAAGTGAATAGTTTGGAATCTGCTTTTGGTGAGGTACCAAACTCCACAAAGGTTTTTTTTGGGGGGTGGGCATGAAAATGGCCCTCTCTACTATCAGTACATATCTAAGTTTCTATGCACCCTAAAAGGCCACACCCATTTTGTTTGATCTCTCTCTCGGACATGACGAACAGCTCACTGGGTAGTGTGTACTTAATACAAGCTAATAATTTGTTAAACGTTTTCTTGAGCTTTGTCAATACATATCTTACAGGAAACAAATGTAACTATTGGATGTCCACTTGGCCGACATATTATTCCCCAAGGGTGAGTAGGGCTACATTTACTGCAATAAAGAATATCAGTCATTGGTCACAATTCTTCTCTTCATAGACGGAACTGAAGATGTACCATATAACAGGTTTATTTTTTCACCAGGAAACCTACCAGCTGTGATGGCTTTCAAAACTACTCCTATCTTGTGCAAAGGTAAGAGAGTTGAACAAGTTTAACACAATTTAGTCTGAAATACACAACCAATAAAGCATTTTTGCATTGAGCAGAGGATGACACAGAGTACAGGGTGCTTTATGAAAGCAATTCTGAGCATATCAGTATATTGAACAGTTGTGAAGTATATATGAAATAATTCATATTTGTACTGCGGTTGTAGATGAGAGTGAACAGTGATCATCGCAGTAATTTTCCAATTTAAGCAATTGGAATGAAGAAGCCTGAAAAAAAAAAAAAAATCAGGGCTTCATCAGGGCTTCCCGTTGAAGCCCTGATTTTTTTCAGGCTTCTTCATTCCAATTGCTTAAATTGGAAAATTACTGCGATGATCACTGTTCACTCTCATATTGAACAGTTGTTAAATTAAGTCATGAAGGAAGGACATTCTAACTTAGGATGTCACAAATGGTACTCGACCTCTGGTGCCTGGGCACCGCCATCGACTAGTTTTGCATTCAGACATTGGTTACTCCATAGACCCAAGCTCTATTTAGAATCCGAGTACAAGGCCTCGGTGAAAGCAGTGTGCTCAAATGGTGTGTGTACTTGGTGCGAGTGCTTGGAAAAAAGGTGTGTTCATATTAGTACCCAGTGATAATCATTTCAAGGTAACGTGCTCGTGTACCAAGCGTGAACATAGTTTCAGAATTTGTAAATTAAGAGGGGTTGAAAGTGAGTCAATTTTCATCGCTTTCTGACTACAAAATGAGGGCGCATTCAAGTCAGGCATCGTTTCTTTTGTTTGCAGAACTCTTTCATTTGCAAATCGTGAAGTTTCTGAAAAGGTAAAACATTTCCCTCGTTTCCGTAGAATTAAAGGATATTTAAGGTGTAAACTATGTAATAAAAAAACATATTCAGGAAGAAACCTTCAAACATGTCCAGACACACACTGTGTGTGTAGCTGGCCAAGACGAATTTTCGCACATTGGCGCCAGAGCATGTCTGATGACGTCACATTATAATACTTGATTACTGTGTTAACCAGTTCTAGTCTCTGTGATCGGTTAGTTTTGATAATTGCCTGTGGCGCCTTGGACGCATTTTTATATTAACCGACCATTTGTTTTTGTTCAGACTGTTGAATATGACTTCATCAAGCTGGGATGTCCATTTACAGCACAGAAAAATGAACCATTCAAACCAGTCATTCACTTGTAAGCTATATGAGTAATCGGCTCCATTTGGCGCCAAAATCATATGCTAAGATATTTGTCCTGTTCCGAAAAGCGAACATTTGTCAAGGAGAATAGGTCGGGAATTTAGAAAATTGAGTTATACGGTAGAATCTCCCGTGAACTCCTACGGCAGGTGGTGGCTTGCAAGAGCCTAGACGCTGTTGGGTCAAAATTTTGTCCATTATCGTATGGTTGCAGCAGAGACTTTCCACGTGTTTTAAATATTTCAGTCATTCATATAAAAAGTTAATTTCGAGAAAAAAATGAGGTACTTGCCATTGAGAAATGTTCGTGTCTTGTGTTACCCAGAAATGCGATAATGTTATAGCACCTTATCATAGTTAATAGAGGGGACTGGTTATGAAGCCCGGCAAACATCAAACGAGCAAACAAAGATGCCAAGATATTATGTTGGAAGGTCCGCGACCCTGGACAATCTTTTGTTTTGCGCTCATACACTATGCATGAATTACGTAACCAACACGTTTCTATTGGCTAGTTCCTCGATCATTAGTAAACAACTATTGTGTTTTGTGCAGGGTCAAGGCCAAAAAAACCGAACAAAAACATACGACGAAGAACTTTGACGAGTTTCATAACCATTCCCCTCTATTAACTATGACCTTATTCAATTTCCGATTAAGTCTGTCAAGTGGTCGCTTACTGGGGGTAAAAACAAACGAAAACTTCAAACTTTTATCTCTAAAAGAGGTCGCGGTCGCTTACGAGAGGTTCCAAATATAGTGATTTGACTTGGAAACTTTTGCTATTTTGGAAACTGGTCGCTGAGGAGAAGTGGTCGCCACTGGAGGTTCACTGGAGGTTCGACTGTATCACTCAAATTCCCCAGTATTCATTTACGTGCGCGTTTAGGCCAATCACGTGCAAGCGATGGATTATGAAGTACAATGACTTCGTGGTATCCGTCGTTACCACGAGTTTTTAAGGAATCAGGACAAACAATCTTCAGTGCCTTCAAAAACTTCCCCAAAATGTGGAAACCGCGACACAAAATTATATGCAGACAGCAACATGACATAGTTACATGTCAGCGTAAGAATATCGTACAAACCCAGGCAAACCTTTAAGGCATACCCTTTTAACCAAATCATGCCGTAAAATACATCTATGATTTTTTTCAGATATGACGGAGAAATGTTTGTAAAAGAAGTAGATGTGAACTTTATCATGTGGGAACAGCACAGACGAGCAGGCTACAAGTACAGCCGAACAATGAAAGAGGTGTGTCACTGACGACGGGTAATGTTATAATGTAAGAGAGATATATAGACATGATTACAATAAGATGGTTTTGCAACACCAGTATTCTGGCCATGGAAAGAAGGAGAAAAGCAAATCTACTGCGACGACGCGAGCTCACCGTAAACGTTTTTGCTCTTTTTTTTTTTTTTTTTTCTTCAAGGCAGTGCTCTATTGAACTACCTTATTACAGTCAACTCCCTCTTAACGGACACCTCTATAAGCCGGACACCTGGTGCTGGTCCCGGCCGTTTCTCAGTCATTTTACTATAACCAAACTCTCTATGAGACGGACACCTCCATGAGACGGACAACGGACACTTTAAAATGGTCAACGGACACTCGTGAGGTGCTGAAGGTGACGGCAAATTACAATTTTGGAAAGAAAAATTCTTAAATTACCGAGTACGTGACTCTTTTCAATACCAGACGTTTAATTGACAGGTCTTACCTTGTCAGCGGAATACATACAGTACAAGTTAAAATTACAGATCACAGATTTTTTTCTTTTTAAGTGCGTGCCCACCAAAGTTATGACTCTTAGAAGCTATTAGCTTAACTTGCTTTCACCAATTTTTTTTTAGAAAAAATGATATCCTTTTAGACTTGGTGCAGCAAAAGAGTCCTGAGTCGTAAGATGGTTATGTTCCCGTTTGCATTAGAATAGTCGGTTTTTGCTCCTGAAATACTCCGCGCGCGGACCTCAGTTAATATTATGCAAATTAGGGAAAGAAACGAGGAGGGAATGGGGAGAGCCCGCGCTTTTCGCGGCTCGCGCCTTCGCCGCTTGCTACTCGATAGCTCTAATTAAACGCAAGGAATACGCTAGGAAAAGAAAGAGACTGCTCGCAGTCTACGTTTGCATAATATACTGTTCACTGTTTGGACTCCAGTTAACCCGTTTGATTGTAATACGACAAGAGATTCAATTGTTTTTGAGTTATTTTTTTGTAAAAAAAATACCTCTTAGTCGGCGCGTCAAGTATGTTGTGCACGGGTCAATGGATCAGTGAGTGAGTGAGTGAGTGAGAGATGTATGTATGTCACACCAATCAGATCGGGTCTACTATAAACAGCCAATCAAATTTCTTGTATTAAAGGTAAATGGTATATGAGAAGATTTAATCCCGATAGAGTTCAGAACGGCTATATTTATTCTTCTATAAAAGAGGAGGAAGTATTCATATATTGGGTTTACCTCGGCAAATTCGGTGGGTTAGGTTAAGGATTTTAGTTATGGACGAGATGAGCCTTGAGGTTTGAAACAGTGCGTGAGCTAGTTGTATGCAAATGAACGAGATGTTAGTTTTAGTTACAAAGGTAACTTGATATTTTTGTTTTTCACAAGGAGTAAATTCGATTAGACGTCACGCATCGTTGCTTCTAGTTCTTAGGAAATGTTTTAGGGGAGACGACTATTTTGATTCGAAAGAGTTCGAACGTTTACAATAGGTACAGGTAACGACTGTTTTGTTCTTGTTGCATGCAAATATAGATAGATATTGTTATTTTTTAGTTACAAACAGTAATTTGACACTTTTGTTTTTCACAAGGGAGTAAATTCAATTAGAGCTAACCAATCGTCAGCACCTGTTCCCACGAGATGCTTGCTATTTTTAGTTACAAATGGTAACTTGACACTTTTGTTTTTCGTGTCGGAGAAAATCGTTCGCACGAGATGTTTGCTATCTTTATTTATAAGTGGTAACTTGACACTTCTATTTTTGCTATGGGAATAAATTCAATGGGAGCTTACAAATTGTCGGCTTTTGTTTCCAGGATATTAAACAAAAAAGAAGCTTTCATTTCTAAACTGTTTTTACGTCTCTGCAGTAGCAGTTTATAGCTTTACTTGATGACATTCATTTCAGTTCGATATTTTTGAAGACTGCGTGGCGTCAAGTTGAAGTGCAAAATCAGACTTTCAATGTATCAGAAAGTTTTTTTTCTCTTTCTTTCTATTTTTGGTGAAGTAGTGTTGTTTTGTAAAAAGGGTAAACTTACGACTCGTATAAAATGCGAAAGTTCTCTTAACGGCTTGAGTATTTTTGAGCAAAAATTCCTCTTGGGGTTGAAAGGGCTATGAGATCGGTGAGTGATGGGGAGTTATGTTTGTGCGCATGTCACACCAATCACAGTGTGGGTTGTAACAAAGAACGAATCAAATTGCCTGTTAGAAAATAAGATGATATCTATAGTAATTTGGAGACGTGTCAGGTTACTGTAGTTTGTTTAGTAAAACATTTTACATGTCATCGATTCAGAATTGTGCTATCTCTGAAACCTTTCAGTTCACAAAAAAATAACTCTTGCACGCCTTGCGTGCCTATGTTTTTATTCCAGTTTGTAGGTTTTGTTCAAGTAAATAACTTAAAGCAAACTTTTAACAGACTCGTATTCATTGTGCACAGGTTCAGAGTTATCTTGAAATTCCTGGGGTCATATGTTACGTCGACTCTCTTAAGACGGACAGCTGAGGCCGAGCCCGGTAGTGTCCGTCTTACAGAGAGTTGACTGTATATAAAATATTATATGTCTCATAAAAATACCACCAATACAGCTCCGGCCCGACTTTAAAACGTATAACCAGAGAAAAGTATGCAACGGAAAGGACAGCGAGCTAAGAGCGGGAAAGCATGTAAGCAATGGCAATAATTATTTATTGAGAAGTGATCATGGGGCAGAGAGCGCGGGAAACCGTGCGGCCGACAAAAAACGCGGGAAAAGTCAGGTTTACACTGGATTGGCCAAACACAATACATCATCTCTCTAATTGATTCGTTTGGGAGTTTCTTTAATGATCACGGAACCGAAGTGTCGTTTTTTAAAGTTTACATCAGTATAATGAAGATAGTTATGAATGTTTTGTTGTTGAAAGTCAGTGAAGGCTTACGAAAGCGCTATTTTAATTTTTTCGCATCAGGCTGGTTGTATTAGTGAGGCGCAGAGTTGGGAAAAGATGATCCGGGAGTCTACTCAGGAAGAATCCCGCATGGAAACCGCATGGTCTATGGAGGTATATCTAGCATGCCACTAGTGCCGAGCCGACGGCGAGAAATGTTATTTAAACAAAACGAAATGATTCCGGTTCTTACTTGATTAAACATTCATACATGGTACAGCTTGTTACCCTCTATAAGATGGCCCCAGCTTTGGTCTGAATGAGCATTCAAATATTTGGAGAGACTTGAGGTATTAGAGTTAAGGCAGAAACACTGGAATTGTCCGCAATTCTTATAAAATAAACGTTAAATTCTTTGTCCCGGTACAAAGTCGGCAGTGGGTATTTTAATCCGGTTTGTAATGGTTTTAATTCTAATAGAACCAATCTTCTTCTCACCACTTAATTCAACAGAATTACCAGAGCTGTTTTCAGCAGTCGCCGAATTATCCCTTGTCTGTTGCTAATCTTGATCAGCCATATGAAATCCTTAACAGCTCTGAAGCCGCCTCGCATATTGTGTGGAATGACGTTGGCACTTTTGTCTTCACGCTGAAAGTTATCGACCCTGACTTCAGGTATTAAAAAGAAATAACGGAGTTGAAGACAATTATTCCGCCTTAAATTGGTCCATGGCGTGATGGCCCATGCCACATGTGAACTACAGTTGTGTTGCAATCGCGTCCTTGTTAGCGGCTACTGGCTGTACAGATTCACGATAACAGAACGAGAGCACGATGCCAGCCTACAAGGACCTATAAATATTAGAGAAACTTTTTAAGGGCCTGTTTATAAGGAGGGAGGGCTACCCCAGCAAGTGGATTAAGTAGCTGGATGGCAAAAGATAGTCCGGGTTTCACATGCAAGGTAACCCTACATCCCGGGACAACTTTGTGTGCGGTTACACTCAACTGAAGCGTCTGGAAAAAAGTAGAAAGTTTACCCGGGTTGGTGGGTTAACCCAACCCAGAGGGTTAAGAAGGGAAAATGTTAACCCGCCTGCCAGGGTAACCCTAGCAGGCAGATAGGATAACCCGCTCACCCGGGTAACCTTAGCTGCCTTTTATACATGACTAAGAAAACAAGGAAATGTGAGCGTGCTATGGTAACCCGCTTGCTAGGGTATCCCTCTCTCCTTGTAAACAGGCTTTAAGTATAGCCTGCCGTTCACTTCTTCAGCCGTGTCTAATCTTTGCGCCTCTGTCAATTTTTCCATCACAGCTTCTGCAATCTGACGACGGAGTTTGGTGTTCAAGTGTATGGCGCACAGAGCGCGATGGAAGAGATTCCTACTTTTGTTGTCCTTGGTTCCTCTTGTCTGGCCACCATAATCCTGCTTCTTTCCGGTTACTACACGGCTGTGCTTTGTTCAAACTAACAACGTGCTTCAGTTTAGAACTTGTT
>JAHPZR010030042.1:0-12350 GCA_019787425.1 Platygyra sinensis | reverse complement strand
TTTCATGTGAAATCAATATCTTTAGAACAATTGCATTGTTATCAGCGCTTCTTTCTCTGAAATCAATTATCATGTGTAACGACTTAACGAAATTCGCGTTAAAATAAACTTGCCCCTCTCTCTCTCGTTTTGAACAACTCTCTTGCAATTCTTACGTTGCAATGATTTGCATTTTAAAACCCTTCAGTACTTCTTTACTGAAGTTAACAATCGATCAATTTTCCAATTTTCACTACTATGGTTCTCAGGTTTCCTTTGTCGTCTGAAATGATGTAGAGCACCCCACAAGGTGTGGTGCAATGTTTTTCTTTCAATTTATTAATGATTTCCTGAGGTATTCGGAAACTTCCATACCTAAAGTCCACATCATTTTCTTGGAAAGATACCAGTCCTTTACGGATACGAGTTTTTAACTCGAGAGTTTCGTTGGCAGCGATCATTATTCCTTCGCACCTTGACTTCGAGACTTCAATCAACTTTGAATCAACGGACCATTGCAATGGCGATCAATGCGTTGCACGATTCTCACTCCAATCTCGGGGATGTGTTGATACAGTTGAATCAATCTGTATTAATGAGATCCGGGACGATAAATGCGGGGTCCCATAGTTGAAGATCTCGTAGGTCATAAGATATTCTTCCGTACGAAGTATGCTCCTCAGCCATACAGGTTCACCAGTAACAAGTATAGCAGGATAAGTATTCATCAATGGCTCAGTTGTCGTTGGGGCTTGCTGCATATGTCCCCAGTCTGAGGGATTTCTTTGAAGTGGACCACTTTGTGATTGACCTGAATTGGTAGAAAACAATTCCGCCACTGAACCTGGAGCATCCCTCTTCGTTCTTGGGAAGCTCTCAAAGAATTTGTCTCTGGATTAGGTTGAGGTGTTTGTGATGTCGACATAAGATACTTGACCAAAACACCTGGCTCGACAGATAGCTTTCCTTTTTTCAACCATACAAAATCGCCCTTTCCCCTTCGAGTTATTATGTCTTTAATGGCTCGACTGACGATCTCCTCGTCTTTTGGTGGTAAGCAGCAGTTATCACAGATCAAAATGATAACGTTTTCAACTGTAAAGACAAATGGGTTAGTTAGTGTTACCTTATATGGAAAACTCCATAAAGTTGCGCAATCCTATATCGGCAGAGCTATAACAAAACTTCAAATAATTCAGTGCACATAAAAAAAAAGCCAACCGCTAATTTATGAATAGGGCTTACTGCTTACACTACCCATGAACGAAGTTATGGAATTTGACTAGTTGTAGCACTCTTATGCATTTCTGGGAATGATCTCTAATCTCATTTACCAACTCTATCCGCTGCTGTTTCCAGAAGTCTTTGGTATTCTTCTCTTTGCTGAGGTAAGTTTTTGTAAGCATCATTGACTGTTTTCCCATCCACCACTAACACACAGGCCTTGAGACGGACTTCCTTCAAATAACCCTGATTTTATCCGGTAAAAGGAAGTTTTCGACTGGAGGATTTACCGAAAGATTCAGTTTGGGAGTAACGTCTTCAAGAACTTGCATCACGGCGTGCAGGGTATCCTCTGACACATTACAGCAAAGAATTGCCAAGTCTAAAGAATAAAAGAAATGGCTGCAACTTTTAGTTACACTCTTCAAAATAAAATCCTCTAAGAGAGAGAAAGATTTTTATGCTTAAACATGTAGTTTTCGTCAGGAGAATGAAAAACATATAAATTTCATTCACCATTCTTTTTAACTCAACAAGGTTTGCACTTTAAAGAAAGCATTCAAAGAGGAACTAATGAAGTCATTTTCACTCTAGGTTAAATTGTAAACTTGTTGCAATACAACACAATATGATATTTTGCATGAATCTGGGGGAAAAGGAACCAGCCATTCTTTACTACGAGGGTGGGCGTTGCGGGGATTCACCCGATCTTGGAATACGTGAAAGGGGCACTCATTAAAAAAAACGGGGTGAGTTCACGATAATCATGTGGATACAGATGTACGATGTAGATCTAGATGCTCCTGGATCTCTAGTTTTTATCATTCCCCTCTGTTCAAAGGGTGACTAAAGGACTTAAAGTAATTAAGACTATCCACTGAGAAAACTAACGAGTTCATTTGTACCATCGTAGCAGGCGAAATGGACTTATTATAAACTCCTCAAGTAGTTTAAGACCTGGGTCAAAGATTTTTACCGGTAAAAATAATTATCACTTTTTTTTCCAAAGACATAAATGATTACGGAAACAAACTTTGAATAAAGTAAAGTAGAATTTGTGCTCCTGACAGGTCACGTGACATGTCACGTGACGTTTAGTGGAAAATAGCCATTTCAGGAATTGGTGGCAGTTTTTACTACTGTCATACAAAAAAAACGTGTTTTAGATGCGGGTCAATAATTTCGACCCTCCTACGTTTGGAATGACCATCCCTCAATAATGGTTATTTTTCAAAAATTGAGTCAAGAGTCATCAAGTACAAGAAGGTATGATAGTAAATAAACTATCATACCTTGGATAAGGTATGATAGTA
Source organism: Platygyra sinensis (assembly GCA_019787425.1). NCBI lineage: Eukaryota > Metazoa > Cnidaria > Anthozoa > Scleractinia > Merulinidae > Platygyra > Platygyra sinensis. The sequence goes on along the minus strand of JAHPZR010030042.1, from coordinate 9,834 downwards.
AATAAACTAGTGCATTGATAATGGTAATTGAAATGACTGGAGAGCAATTTGGTCTGAAATTCATACGCGTGATTTAAAAATCGAACGAGCGCGCAGCGCTCGTTCGATTTGAAATCAAAAGTATGATTTCAGACCAAAATTGCACGACATGAAGTTTAATTGCCACTTAATCAAATTCGTCTTAAAATCGCTCAATTTTAGATTTTGGTGTATTGTTTCGTTTAGTATGCAAACGGATGTCATGTGACGAAAACCCATTCGCGCAGAGGAAACAAAAGAGCACTGAGTTCTAAAGTCACTGAAGAAAACAGCCTACTCCATGCATCAAAGTGCAATTCTCGTCGCCTGCATCAATGATGGAAAACCTTCCTTTTTCTGTGGTTGAGGACAAGACTTCTCGTTATCTTTGGAGAAGGAATTTGGGAGTGCATCCGGTGTAATTCTGCGATATGGATTTCTTTTGAGTTGTGAAAATCTCTCGAGATTACGATGCCCAATGGATATTTCAATGACACTCTGCATGATTTTTAAGGGATTTTTGCAGCTCGTTAGTATCGGCTCCGTTTCTTTGTATGACCGGCGTAGAACTCTATACTCTGAGGACCTTACGACGCCGTTTGTTTCAAGATATTTTAAGATGGCGCGACTTGCATCAGCTTTCATTTACTGTATTGTTGACCGGGCGCATTTTGGCTATGTTTATTCACAGCGACAGAGTTGAGCTCTTTTATTGCTTCGTTTGAAACTGCCGAAAACCTGGAAACATGTACCTTCTTGAGATGACCCTAAATTTGTTTTCGAGTGGTTTTCGTTTGTTTATGTTTTGCTGGACTCGGTATCATACGGATCTTGAGCAGATATTGGAGAAAAATCGCCAAAATATTCGTCAAAATGGACACTGAATGTTGGAAACCTTCCGCTAAAGTAGGTTTTCAGCGTGAAGGAGCTTATAGTCGTCATTCAGAAACTGTAATCAATTAAATTCGTCAATTGTTTTTTTTTTATTTAAAAAAAAAATAATAATAAATAACAGCAACAACAAAGTTTTGGTAATAATAGTTGCAAAATTCGCCACACAACAGCTTTTTCTCTTTCATTTTACTGAAGTGTATTAGTTTTAAGTTAACCTTGATTTCTGATTGGTTGTTTTCCTCAGTTTACTGTTCCATTCTCATTGGCTGAAAAAAGATGCGATTTAGAGCAAAAAAATAGTGCAATTCGTGAATAAATCACACCGCTGAGAGCCAATCGGATTGCAAGGTTAACCACTGATTTCAAAATGGATTTAATAAATATCGTAATCCTTCTTCTTTCTGAAATGACAGTTACAAATAATACACATCTTTCTAACCTTCAATCTTCGTAGGCAAGGCCCTTTGTCCGTGGTGAACAGGTGCTTTATTAATCCTGGATGTGTCGTAACCGAGGTTGCTTAGAGGGGGGCCATCTCTTCTTTGGTCGGCATTCTGGAATCACTGAATATGTTGCCTTCTCTTTGTTGTTCAGTGACATGGCTTTGTTCAGTACTGCTGCGATGACTGAATACGTTGTCGTCTCTTCTATGATCACTTCTGCTAGGATGACTGACTTCTCCTGGTTTAGCGTCCTTGGAATGATCGAAACGCTGTGCTCACTGGTTTGGTCAGCACTGTTGGAGGGACTAGAAGCGGAGCTATGTCTTTTTTGTGCAGCATTGGAATAGTTGCTGCTTCCAATACCTTCTCTTCCTCTTTGTTCATCCGTGGAATGATATGTCCCCGATAGGGTTCTCTCGCTCGTTGTTTGTGCCGATTGAACGCCTCCCGGTTGCCTTGGTTTCGGCTGATATTCAAATTTCTGTCCGTCCTTGCTTGAATCAAAGTAATGCAGCAGCGCTTCTTCATGGATCTCTCTGTGTTTTTTGTTCCAAGAGAAAATGAAGCTTTTACTTCCATCCAAAATTCGTCGCTAAACTGTGAGAGTATCTTCCTCTTCGCCCATCGTGAAATAACGACTCGGTCTTCCTCGTCTTCATTCTTGTAGTTGTCATCCCCTCCAATGATGATGATGACTTTCCCTCCTACAGGTTAAAAAAAAACTCACAAATCCCAGTTCTCAATGGAAAATAGAAACATTGTTCTTCAGACAATCTGCAGTGATGTTGAATTAAACTTCTACTTACATTTTTTATATATTTAGCTGGCACTATTTAAGGTGGCTCAAAACAGTTTCCAGCACATTCTAAGGCTTAGATAATTACCACTCTTTATCAATGATGCTGCAATCATGGTATCAAAAGACTGCCCAATTACTGGTGAACACGTTGGTGTTCTTTTCGTGACACAATAAGTTACCATAGCAACACTATGACTTGCTGAAAACACCCTTAATTTTAGCTTTAAGTGCTTATATTTAAAAACGGCACGGTGAAATTTTTTCTTATAAAATTGTAGAATTTTGATAAGCAGGATAAGATGCAACTTTTGGCAAAGTTCAAAAAAATTCTGTACATGGGTTCAGAGCCACCTTAAATTTTCGAAAAGATAAGGTGGCTCTGAACCCCATGAACAGTTCGCTTGTGCGATTTTTGAAGAATCGCAAATTCACTCGTTCGAAGACTCGCTCGAAGACTCGCTCGTTCGTAGACTCGCTCGTTCGTTTGCGATTCTTCACAACTCGTGAATAAAAATCGTACGCACTCACCAACCATGTAGTAATCCATGTTCACACTGACTTAGTGCCCAAGAAGTATCTATCTGGTGACATCTCTGCCACAAGCAAAACGCCAACGGTTCTTGTTTCTGTTGGCCACTGGAGTTGCAATGAATAGTCCTATACCCCACAAAGCCCAGCTGATCGGGACTTAAAGGTTACAATTCAATACAATATGTTCAATTGCTCAAGTTGTCTCCCTAATTTTAACATAACCTGAGAAGGGCAAAAACTCTTTGCAATTTTTGCGAGAACTAAACATCGACTCCATCTCGGCCAGCTTGATCGAGCACTCGTCGAGCTGTCGAGACTCGTCGAGACGAGTATCCGTTATAAACTTTGCATTAAGCAATTTTCTGTCTCAGCAAAATGGCAAAAAACGCGCTTTTAGTGTAATACCGCCTTTAGTAGAAACATTTTTCAGCATCGTTTAGCAAGAGATTTCTGGGAATAATTACTTTCACTTTCGATCGATTCCTTTTAGGGCAAAAATATGTGTCGATCGAGTCCCACTTTGGCTAGTTTTCAAGTAATTTCAACAACAACAGGGCTAAAAGTATAGAAAACTTGAATACACGAAATGCTATCTACCTTGTACAAAGAAAATGCAACTTTTAAACGTTTAGAGTAAGGACTACGGAAATCTACCCTGTAAAAGTACTTCCGCCTCACTACTCACCCGTTGCTTTCATCAGAGCTCTGTAGATGTTCGCGTAACCGATTCCAGCGTTGTCTTCGTTGATCGACAGCCGAGATTCGTGTGCATGGACTACAAAAAACGCCACGTCCATCTGTAGTTTATGTTTCTGTTTTATGTTTGTGGTCATCTCAGACATCTGAGAAAGCGAGAAATAGTGCTTTTCCACGACTGGGTCAAAGCTGAGTTTCGATTTCGTTGCGTTTAACAGATCTTCGACGGCGTCTAGTTTGTAGGTACTGTCACAGTTAAAAAGATTGCACTTGCTTTGACATTGTCTCTACTTGTTAAAGAAGTCTTTACGTCCTTTACGTAGCTTGAAACGCAGCTTTTGGTCGCAACTGTACAGAACTGAATTCAAAATACTTGAACGCCTTCCTTGAAAAGAAGAGTATTTAACAACTGCGCAATAATTCCGAGAAAGCCTGTCACGCTTCCTCAATTGACATCTGCTGAAACTCACGCAATGCCAATGCTATCATGCAACATGAAGACAGGATACTAAAACTCAAGCATTACAACTGAAGCAATCGATATGTTTTCGACTGAAATAGGAAAAAGGTAAACCCCAAACTGCAATAAAGATGAATGAATTCGTTTGAATCCGTCTTTGTATTCTACACGAGCTCTCCTTTTGTAAGATCACGTGAGGCGAAATTCCCGGAAAACACGAGATCGAGGGAAAATTCCCATCTCACTGGCTTTATAAAGTTATTATTTAATCAGTTGACGTCACATCTTTTACGAACAGAGCTCCGAGACATTCACTTTTGCTGTGAAGAGAACAAGCTCTGTCTAAATCGTCAACATGGGGTAAGTAGTCAAGAAATTTGCCAGATTTTTTTTATTTTTTGCCAAGTAGTTAGTTGTTCAACATTTTTTGGACTTTATCAAATTGCTGGGTATTTACTTGGCCAGATTTTGTGGCATTTATGTTTGCTTCAGTTAATGTCTAAGGAATTCATCTTTTTAAGGCTCTTTTCTGGGTGCTTTGCCATCAGTGATGGAAAGCCTATGTTAGAAGTATTTCTGATCAATGCATGGGAAATTCTGTTCGTGTGTAAAGCAGTTACGTGAACGCTGAAAATGCGAAACACAAGCTCCCGTTCTTCTCGCTTCCCAGAAACCGAAACGCGTGGCGTCCATTTTGGTTCGAAAAATTTTCATTTTCTCCCGAAAAATGAATCCATTTTAAAATGAGAGACAGCTACAGGATACCAAAACTGAAAAAAAGTTACGAATTTCTCCTTGTTTACTAGAGAGAAAAGTTTGTCCATTTTCGGCTTTTCACACTTCCGGTGACTTCCGGGTAAATCATAAGTTCTACTTTCAGTTTCGTAACAAGCCACTGAATACATCTTGAACACAAAAAACACAGATACACCTGCTTTCAGTGGAGAGAAATACTGCATAATAGGTTTGTTAGTACATTGTTTGTCCTTCTGAACAGAAGCATATCACCTTGTCTAGGTAATATGCTTCTGTTCTCAGACTGAAAACAATTGCAATAACCCGCCTGCCTTCGTTGATATGGAACTGGCCATGACCGTGCAAATGAGGAATCAGTTTTAATTTTATTATATTTATATTGCCGTATCATCTATAGTGCCAATCAGAGCACATTTAAGAAAACTCTTATTTTTTTCCATGCATTGTGATTGAGATCTTTGAAAACACTTTCGCTAATCGTGTTGCGTGAGTTGAAATGACATTTGGGGGAGGGGGGTGGGTGAGAAAAATGGAATTCTAGGGTGGAGTGAGAATAGGTTTGTTAATACTGGTTGACAAGGTGATAAAAAGGGAACATATCATGATATCAATAAGATTATATCATGACAGAAGCAAGTGTACCAATAAAATTCAATTTGATCCCAAGTCAGTCTCATTAGCTTAAACAGAAATAATATACAAATTGCGGTTACAAACATGACGAAAAAAACGCATGTTGTGAAAAAACTTTGATTAATGACTTAACGTTTCGTATGCCTCAATAATAATAATAATAATAAACATACATCCTCAGAAGAATCATACATCCTCAGAAGTGATGGTTGGATATAATACAATAAGATTCAAATGCTTAAGAGAAAGACTGGAACCTAAATAGGACAGTTGTCAAAAGCTGATAATATACAGACCTATCTGCTGGAAAATATATAAAATGCTAGTACAGAAAAAGTTTCTCGCTGCCCACATTTTCGTTTAAGGAAGATTTAAATCTTAATCAATAATGACTCAAGAATATCTGAATGCTTGGTTGCTAAATTTCAAAATGTTCCCATTAAATATTGTGTTCAGTTGAAGTAATATGATCCGCAATGGCTGATACTTAACAGCTCTTCATGAGTGCTGTAAAGCGTTCAGTTTTTCTGTCTCGGCTAAGGGACTCTTCAGAGATCTTTTGTAAAAATTTAACTCGTGAACGTACGGTTGGGAATCTCTCTTCGGGTCCTCTGCGATAGAGGGCCAGACTGTTAACATTAAGAATTTGCTAACCGGACTTTAGGCGTGATGTTCAACGAGTTTGCCTGTGACTTCGAAACGTCTCTGAAGAGTCTCTGGCTGAGACGAAATGTTCATTCAGACTAGCCACGAACATTTCACAAATAATAATAACAACAACGGTTTTATTAGCAAATTCAAATAAAATTGTCTCTTCTATGCTAATATATAAAAGGCTAACTGCTGAAATGCAACTCACTATAAAAGCACAAAACAAACTGTTTGAAAATTGTACGTGCTAAGAGATCTAAGAGTGCCTGCCGGTAAAAATGAAACAAATTCTTAATTTCGCGGCAAGGGTCAAAAATTCGATTTCGCTCATATTTTATGGTAGGTAGGCTAGGGTATGACAAAAACTACTGGATAGTTCTTTTGGCAAAATATGCTTTTATTTCAAAGAAATATGCAAAGTTGAAATCGTCATTTGACGCACCATTTTATTAAACGAGTTTGGGAGCCTCGCATGCAAAACCACATTATTCTTCCGTCTTTAAAACACTCAAATATTTTTGTGCAATGTTTAAATGTGTACTGGGTTAATTTTGGCAATGTTGCGGGTTCTTTTGGGTGCAGAGTAATTAAATTTCGAAGACATGTATTTCGTTCACGTAAAAGTAGTTCCTAAAAATAATTGATTTTCACCATGTGCGAAACCTTCAAATGGATTAAGCTTCTGGCGGTTGAATTGCCGAAGGATGGTCTACAGATTCGTGTAAAATTTCTTTGGGCAAATGATTGTGAGCGGCGCAAGAGCTTTTCAAAGTACGTTAAAAATGCTAATATTTGCCATCGGTCATCAAATTTCAATTTACGGGTTAAACATATATTTTAGCATATGCCACATGTCTTGACTTATGTTAAACTAAAATAGACGCAGAGCTGATAATTTCGAAATGTTCTTACCTTATTTACAGGTTCAAAAGCCATGTGACATGCTTCTTTCGACCATTCGTTGTATTTTAAGCGTTCAAGTTTGCTTCTGTTTACACAACGTTGCCAAACTGTCAACGTATTCAATGGTCGAATACAGGAATCTGTGATCATCTTTCGGCGCATATGATCACCACTGCATCTAACTAAGTCAAGAAAGGCTTACTAATCCGTGGATAGCTGCCTGCTTTATACGTATTACACCAAAATATTACATATTGCTCCCAAGCCTGTCGGCGCTCGTAGCAGTCTTATTACGTTCGTCAGTTGCTCGTCACGCAATGTTGTCACGGTATCACATTTTCAGCGGGTAGGGTATATTATTAGAAAAGGAAAAAAACAAACTAAAAAAGAAAATAAAACAATGATGATGATACTGCTGCTGCTGCTGCTGATGATGATGATGATGATGATGATGATGATGATGATGATGATGATGATGATGATGAGATGATGATGATGATAATGATGATAGTAAAAGACAACTATTAATATTTGCATTTTATTTGCTGTAAAGCGCCACGGACAGTTTATTGGAGTTGTGCGCAATAGAAATACTATTTATTAGTATGGTACAGTGGCTGCCGGTCGTCCACGAAATGCAATGTTTTTATAGTTTTTCCCGAAGTTTAGATCAGTGTAAACGGGTAATTAAATTCCTGAGAAGACTAAAAGAAACACATTTACGGTTTCTTGACTTAAAAAACTTGAAAATATTGAAAAAGCGGGTACGCGCGTAAACAACTGCAAATTGCCAAGACAGTTCGATACGTGCAACTTCGTTTAAGGTTAAAGTTCAATAATGCGTGGGAAAATCATTGGAAACCGTTATTTGCGTTAATTTCAGTTAGAATTCTACTAAAACAATTAGATTATTCGCTCTCGATTTCTATGTGGCGATAGTTGATTCGGCTTTAGGCCTCATCTTTCGCAGAACTTCTCGCTCACGTTAGAAAGAAACTCTGCACACGCTGGTTCTACAGACTTGGACTGTATGCTTTCGGTTAACTTGACTTTATTCTTCACAATTCAACATTACACGTTCTGTTCTACGATCTATCTCAATACCATCTGCCTAAGAGTTACAAAAATGCTACATTTATTAGCTACGGATATACACACCCAGATACGTAAGTCCGGAGTCGTAAGATATAAATTAAGCTAACTTGACAAAGTTCCAGTTTTGTTTTACACATTCTTCAATTATTCGTGGCCACTAATTTCCTGTTACATCGGTTTGTTTGACAATCATAGTGTTATTCTAGGTATGCGGTTTTACTAGCGACTATTCGATTAAATACATAATTGTTCGTGATAACACAACGCTGGTCAATACTTCCTTGACATTCCACAAATGAATGTTAGCGACAAGGAAATAATAGCTTACTTAATCAACTACTAAATATATCGAAACAAGAAAAACTTTATTATGGGACTTGCAAACTTTCCACGACATCATCAACTATCCACTCATAGAAATCTCGAGCTCATAATCTAATTGTTAAATAAATCTGACCATATTCGCAAACTAACCATATGCCCGCAGACAGAAATAAGGCAATGATGTTCTATGCATCAAAGCTAGAAGACCTAGAGCAGGATGTTGCCTCTATTGATACCCTGTACAGGATACTTGTACAGCTAAGGCACCTCTGATTCCCGTTCATCGTTGTCAATGGGCTGGGCGTTGAAATCCTACGGTACTCGAAGAACCCGACTGACTGAAAACCAATTGGAAACCAATGCCTAACTCAAAATTGGCGAACAGACTGTAAAGGAAGCAGATCCTTCCAATGTTTCCAAGTCAATGAGAAAAGTCAGAAACGCATATGGCTTTTCTAGATTTGATGCTTTGAGTTATTTAACTTCTAAGCAAGTTGCAAGTTTTTTTCTCACGCCTCGCTTCGAAGAAAGTTCTTCAAGTTGATGAATCTGAAGACGAAGAAGCTGAACACAGCGAAGAGCTGAACACAAGATTTGAGTAACGAAGTCATGGTGGAAATATTACTTCAGCATCCGATCATCGTACGGGATACGCATAACGACCCATAACATTTGTGAATTCGCAGCTTGCTCTAAACTAAGTTTTCTGTGAAGATGCTTCAAGACATATGCAATTTTCATCAGCTTGACATCTCAACAATCAACCTTAAACGAAAGAAGCCCTACATAGATCTTATGAAAAAATTAGTTGGTAGCTGCAGTTGTAACGCGTCACTTTGAAAGGCAAACTCAATTACTGTCTTGAACATAAACAGTTGGGGCCTACATGCCTCATCTTCATTCGATAGGGAGAGACTTGCTAGATAATGAGACGAAGACCCCCGAAAGAGCTGTAAATCAGGCCCCGGCCACACTAACGCTGTTAATCTGGAACAAAACAAAGCTAATTATTTTCGCCCACACTACTGTATAATGTTCCAACTGGTTTCGCCTGTTCACACTAAAAAGTTCGAAAATGATAAAAACGAGTTGGACCTGGGATTGTGCATGTGTGAAATAAATGTTCAGGTACTACGCCTTCATTCACAAAGTAGTCTCACCACGCGCTAGGTCTTCCTGGTCTAGTCCAATTTTTACGATAACTGCAGAAATTCACGCGCGCTCATTGGCTAATTTTTATTGTCCATATGCGGGCATACACATGAATTTAAAATTCATGCGACGCGTCAGCAAGCGAGAGCCGGCAATTCGACAATTTGTTATCGTAAAAAAAAATTGATGTCAGTTTTTAATGCGTCTGTCCTGTTATTGATAATGAATTTCGTCATAACATTGTCGAAGTAGTCTGCGGATCCACTCGGCTATCGCCTCGTGGATCCACAGCTACTTTGACAATGTGATGACGAAATTCATGATCAATAACAGGACAGACGCATAAAAAACTGACGTCAATTTGTTAAATTTCCTTTGTCTTTCATCGGTAGCTGCCTTCCTCAGCTCTGTTTTTATGGCGGAATCTCACAAAACGCTTCAGCAATAATTTGCGACATTTCGTTTCCGTGCGGAGATTA
>JAHPZR010030040.1:0-14657 GCA_019787425.1 Platygyra sinensis | reverse complement strand
GAACGTTGAGATCTACGATCCAACCTTCCTAACCACCAAAATCCAATATCCGGGCCCAAAAACTGAATAAAACCGCGATCCGCCGTGATCATAGGATCCGCAGATCCGTTAAAATTTCGCTCTGAATCCAGAATCCGGGCTAAAATATTTACCAAATCCGCCGATCCGTAGACCTATTCACCCCCCTCCTTAAGGACGTTCGCGCTAATTGTTTCTGCGCATCCTTACTGCGCACGCAAATTCACATGCCACGTCATGCATGAGCGCGCGCGCTAAGTCATAAAATAAACAAATAATAGGGCAGATGGCCATTGCTAGAGCTTTACCTGGATTTAACGATCTTGGACGTACGGTGACCCCTTTTTTTTTTTTAGATGGATCATTTTCTCTACTGATTTTCTACGTTTAGGGAAAAAATGAAAAAAATCTATCGACTAGAAGTTTAAATATTTGGCAAAATGCACCATCGAATTCCGTTCTTATTAGCTCTTCGTGCACCTTTGCAGCGGATTCAAATGGCTCTTGAAGGGTTAAATTTTGTGAAAATGTTAGTAAAATTTCAAATTATTTACAGACCCACTTCTACAAAATATGACTAAGATCGTTTGCCTCTGTTGACTCACCTTCGATATTTTTAACAATAAACCCCGGTGGACTGTGCTCAATTATATGGGGCAATTTTTTGAAATAAGTATAGTTTACCACACGCTTTATCTCTGAAACGAAGACAGTGACCCCCAATTTTTTTTGCATTTCTGGCACAAGTAACTCATCATCTGCCAGCAGTAAAAATTTAAAAAAATTCTATCAACTGGAAAATTTTCGCGCGAACGTCCTTAAGTATCACTGAAAGGGGACAAAGGTTAACAGAACAACAGATCATGTTGAGAAATATCTTCTGGTGTTTTAAGACTTTTACATACGTTGTTGTTTAATACACTTGTTCTACAAAGTAAACGTTTTAATTAAGCACTCTGAACTGTTAATTGTGCTGAGAAGTTAAAATCATGAAAATTTAAAAACCCCTATGTATGAGCATTAAGCGAGCATTTTAGTGACATTTTTTGGGGAAAATGAGCATTTTAGTGGAAAAAATGGAGCATTAAGGTGGAGCATTTTAGTGGGGAAATAAAAGCATAATGTTCAAAAGCCTACTCGCGGCTTGCGGCTGGTGCCTTCACTATTCACATATCACGCTCGCAGTCACGCTTGCACGGTCACTTGTTTCATTGCGTTCTTCCTCAAGGATGTTCTAGCAAAAGAGAGACCTGCTTGCTGTCTAGGACATCCACTTAACACCGTTATATCATAAAACCATTACCCTTGGCAAACTCTGTGCTTTGTTTATATTTGATAGTGCTCGAAGGAGTTTGGAAGCCAGAATGGCAGAAGCTGGGTGAAAGAATTGCTACTTTGGTCAACAACGAAGAGCACCCCATTGGAAACCACTTTAAACAATTTTGCCAGAGGATCCACACCCTCTGTCAAGAGCTGATCGAGGTCGGGAGAAATGGCAGCTTTGCCGAGTTCACTCCTTCCTGTTCACCCTTTGAGAAACCTGGTCTAAATCAGTACGAAATGTACGGCTTGGATGACTTTGCGGTGGAGTTTCACAGACCCAAATTGCAGATTTTAAAGGAGGACATTTTTAAGCAGCTGAACACTGCGACAGAGTTCTTGTCTGAGTTTTTCAATAACAAGGACATCCAGTTCAAGAACAAAATAAGGCTCTGCTATGAGCAATGTTTTTACGACAAAGAACACGCATTTTTGGCTTGTGTCTATGAGCTTGCTTATCATCAGCACGTGGATAAACTCGAAGGGGATGTACGAAGGCTTAGAAGACTGCCGATAAAATTGCTGAATTTACAGATGAAAGACGAGTGGTGGCTGGAGCTCTTTGAGCAACGCACTTACCAGACAAGTGTCAACGAAGGCCACCTTCGACCATTTACAGAAGCTTACATGAATGGCACTCTACTAGGACAGACGGACGGAGGCCTGAGTGGTTCTTACGACATGATTGATGATTTGGATGATTTTAGCGAAGAGGAAGTAACACGAAATGGTATGAACGGTCTTTTCGGAGGTGACTTGCCACAAAATGTTGACTCATTTCGAAGCTTATGCATTAGCGCTATTCGTAAACGCTCAAGAACCATAACTGCAGAGGACGTTCAGCCACCTCTTGACGAACCTGATACAAGCCGTCCACAGGCCAGGCCTAGGGTGGAGGCAGTCCTCAGTTCCAGTGCACCAGCAGGCGACGTGGGATTAACCATGGGTGAGATCATTGATCTATGGGAGACAAACAGTGACCCAAATGAGGTTGAAAATGGCCAGCCTCGTAAAGCTACGTTAGAGAGAACACTTTCAAAAAGCCAGGGTGATGTTGGCAGACAAGATAGTAGAATTTCTGGAGAAACATTTGAAGATCACTTTGGTCCTGCACTGCAGAACATGAGAGACATTTTCAAGGTCACAAGCCCCCTAAACAAACTAAAATGCTTGACCTCTTCCCTCCGAAAAATCACCAATGCCGTACAAGAGCTACGAATGCGAAGTGGAAAAGACAGTTTTGCTGCAGCAGTGAATGCAGAGGACCTCTTGCCACTTCTAGTCCTCATGATGCTCCAAATGGAGCCTTGGGAAGTTGCCTCCATGTGGCCCCAGCTGGCATTTACTGAGGACCTTATGGCACCTTTTCTGTCATCTGGGTGCCATGGCTGGGCCCTTGTGGAGTTTCAGATGGCACAAAGAGTTTTGCACGGCCTCTGTCAGGAATTCTAAGCGTAGCTAATATATTGTTTTAAATAATTGCAATTTTGCGTTCCCAGGGCATAAAAATATATGATGATGCACTGCAAGAAACAACACTTTTGTTTTAGTCAAAGCGGTGACTCTTCATATGACTGTGGAAAGTGATATCACTCTAAAAAAAACGATTTACCACTGAATGCATCAATATTTGATGTTAAGTAGAAACAAATGACGGTAGTTTTATATATACCCAACACACGTGCAATTTTTCGTAGGGAGATGTTGCTCTAGCTTACTTTTGTAATGTACAGAATAGAACTGAATGACAGGTTAAGTAAACTTTCAACTTATTGTAACCAAGTGCACAGGGCATAGTCATGTTAATTGACGCCTCATGCTTCACTGAGGTCTTCACGTCACAGAATTTTCAGTTTTTCTTTATACCAACCAATGACTACAGACACTAGAGCTGCGTTAGGAGGGAGTTGTGGGAGAGTTTAGTCATACATAACGTAAGAGATATGTGTCAGAGAGTCTTTCAGTCATGTATGACTTTACAACCCTGTCGGTTCCCTGTTTGGCGTTATAGCTTAACAGATAGAGAGCATTGAACTGGTAGCGTGGAATTTATGGGTTCAAATCGTTCGACAGTTCTCAGTTCTTTTTTTGGACTTCTTTGCGAATGTTAATAAATTTAAACATATTTGCTACGTTCCCTTTTCACGTCAAGTCATCTGACCACAAATTATGATCAGGACTCCATCTAAGTCTATACACTCGCACTGACCTTCCTAATTTGATCTCAATGCAACGAGTCTACGAGAGCCCTTCCCTGTTTCATGGTTAACAAAAATTACATTGTTTTTTTCTTGTTTTTAATGCGTGACTTCTTACGTCGGTGGTAGACTATCAAACCAGGGGGTCTTATAATCCATTCAGCTTTCTATGACTCTCTTGCTAGATGGCTTGTATAAACATTAGTAAAAAGAGCGACACACTATTGTTTGATATTTTGAATTTTTTATACTATTCTTAAACAATTTGATGGTAACGTCATTATAGACGCTACTTTGGGATAGTAGATAAAAATACGACAAATTCTGAGGAAACTAGAGGATTCTGTTGATTAGATGGTGCAATTTTCTGATCAATTTGCAAAGCCAAGAACTACAGGAAGTGTTTACAATTAATTTTATTACTCTGGCTGGCTCCTATGATGAAACCTTTTTTTTTTCTTATTCATGTGGATAGAACATGTCTCTCGTGTATATGGAGTCTCTTGGTCTTGGTACGGAAGTGAGGGACTGGTACAGAGACCTGTTTTACCCTCTTTGTAACACTTTCCTTTTAGTGTTTTTGGAGGCGAGTTTGATGGGAAGTTGCATTGTTTGTTAGGCTTGTAAATATGTAAAATAGTGTTCTATTTTCTTACTAAGTTGCTGTAAAATAAACTTGTTTTAGCAAAATGAATCATGGAAGTCTACTTGAGTTTTCACTATCCTGGTTTGCTCCAACAATAAATGACCAGAAAAGGACCCGAGTCAGCCACACCTTTGTTTCAACCTCGTTTCTAGGGTCTCTCATCTTACTGCCCTCTGGAGCGAGCGAGGAAAGGGGGCGGTAAGATGAGAGACCCTGGGAACAAGGTTGTTTACACGCGGGAGTTTTTGCGACAAAATTTATTCGGAGCCTGTCGAAAGAATGAAATCACTGAATATAAAAAAGATAAAGGACATACTTTCAGGAACACAACTTACAGTAAAGCAATGAGAATTCGCTTAACCATGCAATAATTTCGATGGCATGGAAAATGATGGAGGCTTACTGGGATCTTTCAGGTTAAATAGAAAGAGTACTGCGTTTCCATCGAGTACAAGAACACAAGGGGAAGTTTGGGAGAGCGAGAAATGCTGTGGAAATATGAGGTTAGTGAAACGGTTTTTTCTCGTTTAGCTTTTTTTTTTCTTGTTATTACCTAATACTGTATTTCTTTTTTTTATTAATTAATTTTTGTCTGTATATTTTTATAATTTGCTTATTAAGGCATGGTCCGCCTAGATTAGCCTTTGCTAGTTGCGGGCATGCCCTTTCTGTAAGTTAAATAGAACTAGAAAAATAATAATAAAGTGCGAGTGTGAGTGTGAGTGTAAGCCAACAGACGAGTAATTCTACAGCTTTTTTCAACGTTTTATTTTTTTCACTCAAAGTAAGTTGAATTAGGCTGGAGACACGCTGTACACCTACCAATCTTTTCTTTGAAAAGCGAAGACAAACTCTATCTTCCCCATCATTGACACCTGTAATTTTTCTTAAACATTCACCAAGACGACTGAAATAACATCAACGCGGCAGAAAGATTTTGAGAGAAAAAGATTAATTAAATTAACAATAACAGTACAAGAGGATGAAGAGATGTGGAAATGGATCGGGCATATCCTCAGGAAGGAGAAGGACTGGACACCATGAGAATGGCCATGAAATCAGCGTATGATTCCTATTTTCTAGTATTCTACTCCACAGGGTTCCAACTCCAGATCAAATTGTTCACCTCAGTTGAATCAATTGGTGTAAATCAATGTTTCATTAAAACAGAGCATCCAGATTAAACCCAGGACAGTACACTAATGCTCTGCTGTACTGATATGATTGCAGATTCCATAGAACAGTGTTACTCTGCAGACACCAACTGGCACCAGTCACAAAAGTTTCTTAGAACAGACTGTGACCTTTATAAACAACAATCCATTGATCGTGACTTTCTGATACAAAATAATCAACCATCACAAGAAAGTTATGCACTAAAAATAAAGATTTGAATAACAGCAAAGCCAGTTTTCCATACAGAATTTTGCAAATCACCCCCCCCCCCCCCCTTTAAGAGTTTTATAATTAAAAAAAATCAGGGGTCACCGAACTCGTTTTGAAGATAAGGCGTAGCACAGACCATAGCATTTCTAGGGTTCCCAGTCACCCGAGGCGACTCTGGCCAGATTCATTACTATCAGCATATATTTAAGTTGAAGAATCATATCTAAGTTATGTGTTTAACACTGCATATATAGGCTTATTTGATAGATCTTTGCTACATATGTCATTAAATCAGGTAGAATTAGCCTTAAAAAATAAAACAACTTTGAAGTCGCGGACACCTGTACCCATGTACCAATTCGACCCTATTTGAATAGTATATGAGAAATAATCAAAACTTCCCACGTACAGATTTTTTTTGTTTTTAAGCATAATGGAAAAGAATCAGAAAGGAAGTAATCTGCCGAAAAGAAGTAGGGGTCACCGAGCATCCAACAAAAAATAAAAATATTCGCAGATCAAGTTACCGCAAAAGTCATCAGCTCTATATTTTGTTGAGTTTCGACTCGCTGCACATGCTGTGAAATACATCATGTGGCACACGCCACGTCATGTATAACGTGCACACAAGATATGCCACAGTAGCAATGGGCGCGAATGTCCTTAACTCCATCTGTTTTGTCAAAGTTTGTGTAACAGAGTCCACTGCATTCACCAAAGTCAAAGTTTATGGCATGTAGTCCATTCATCTTGCTGACTTATTGACAATTAATACGCTTTTAGATGGTAATTGGGTTGGCAGAATCTGCCAACTGTTCCACCTGCTGTGTTTCTATAATTCATCTTTCTCTGCTTTTTCTTCTTGTTTACTTTCACGGAAGTCATGCAAATCAGTGAACAGAGAATCTAGTGAGGCAAGTTGTTTTGCCATTTCAAATTTAAACCAGAAAAGAAATCTTTTTCTGCAAATTTAGCATTTGACTCTGTCCTCTCATGATCTTCATCAACAGTTTGCAAAAGCTCACTTGTTAAATACTCCTCAAGATGCACTTGTACTTGAAGAACAAGTTCAATAACACCTTGAATTCTTAAGTCCCTTAGCTGGTTATCATCCTTCACATATAGAAACTTGCTCTCATCCATCCATAGTCGTTCAAAGAGATTGACTTCAGGAACAAAGTAGTTTGGACAATGTTTAGCTTGGAGAAAATCAACAAGGGTTTGGAGAAGGAGGGAGAGACATTTTCCAGGGTCAGTTGCCACTCACTTGGCTCGGTCCTCTCACTTGTCCAAAACATCACAGTCTTCAAATGATGTGTGCTTATTCCGGAGGTAATAATTACTTGACCTTCATTGAGAGAGACCTGGCTGAAGTATTTTCTTTTCAGCTGTTTCAGAATGAGATAACATGCTCTTTGAGTAGGAGTAAACAAGTGAGCTAACCTCTGTTCTGCTATGGCAAATGTGTACTTCCACTGGGTTGTAGAAGCACTTTTGTGCCTAGACTTTGGAATCACATGGATGCCACCACGTGTAATTTCCTTACATACTTCAAGAGGAGGCCATAGTCTTTCTCTAGTCTCCCAGACCATGGAGACCTCTGGCCATTTCACGTTAATGGCAGCAACTTTGTCCATTAGCAACTGGTAAGTAATTGTTTCTTCATCAATGATCAGTTGTTTTCTCTCAGTTTTAAAGGATCTAAATGGTTTTCTTCCCTGAAAACTGGCAAAAACATCTCCGGGTGGTAATCTCTGTGACGAGACAGAGATTACCACCCGGAGATGTTTTTGCCAGTTTTCAGGGAAGAAAACCATTTAGATCCTTTAAAACTGAGAGAAAACAACTGATCATTGATGAAGAAACAATTACTTACCAGTTGCTAATGGACAAAGTTGCTGCCATTAACGTGAAATGGCCAGAGGTCTCCATGGTCTGGGAGACTAGAGAAAGACTATGGCCTCCTCTTGAAGTATGTAAGGAAATTACACGTGGTGGCATCCATGTGATTCCAAAGTCTAGGCACAAAAGTGCTTCTACAACCCAGTGGAAGTACACATTTGCCATAGCAGAACAGAGGTTAGCTCACTTGTTTACTCCTACTCAAAGAGCATGTTATCTCATTCTGAAACAGCTGAAAAGAAAATACTTCAGCCAGGTCTCTCTCAATGAAGGTCAAGTAATTATTACCTCCGGAATAAGCACACATCATTTGAAGACTGTGATGTTTTGGACAAGTGAGAGGACCGAGCCAAGTGAGTGGCAACTGACCCTGGAAAATGTCTCTCCCTCCTTCTCCAAACCCTTGTTGATTTTCTCCAAGCTAAACATTGTCCAAACTACTTTGTTCCTGAAGTCAATCTCTTTGAACGACTATGGATGGATGAGAGCAAGTTTCTATATGTGAAGGATGATAACCAGCTAAGGGACTTAAGAATTCAAGGTGTTATTGAACTTGTTCTTCAAGTACAAGTGCATCTTGAGGAGTATTTAACAAGTGAGCTTTTGCAAACTGTTGATGAAGATCATGAGAGGACAGAGTCAAATGCTAAATTTGCAGAAAAAGATTTCTTTTCTGGTTTAAATTTGAAATGGCAAAACAACTTGCCTCACTAGATTCTCTGTTCACTGATTTGCATGACTTCCGTGAAAGTAAACAAGAAGAAAAAGCAGAGAAAGATGAATTATAGAAACACAGCAGGTGGAACAGTTGGCAGATTCTGCCAACCCAATTACCATCTAAAAGCGTATTAATTGTCAATAAGTCAGCAAGATGAATGGACTACATGCCATAAACTTTGACTTTGGTGAATGCAGTGGACTCTGTTACACAAACTTTGACAAAACAGATGGAGTTAAGGACATTCGCGCCCATTGCTACTGTGGCATATCTTGTGTGCACGTTATACATGACGTGGCGTGTGCCACATGATGTATTTCAGCATGTGCAGCGAGTCGAAAACTCAACAAAATATAGAGCTGATGACTTTTGCGGTAACTTGATCTGCGAATATTTTTATTTTTTGTTGGATGCTCGGTGACCCCTACTTCTTTTCGGCAGATTACTTCCTTTCTGATTCTTTCCATTATGCTTAAAAACAAAAAAAATCTGTACGTGGGAAGTTTTGATTATTTCTCATATACTATTCAAATAGGGTCGAATTGGTACATGGGTACAGATGTCCGCGACTTCAAAGTTTTTTTTTTTTTTAAGGCTAATTCTACCTGATTTAATGACATATGTAGCAAAGATCTATCAAATAAGCCTATATATGCAGAGTTAAACAGATAACTTAGATATGATTCTTCAACTTAAATATATGCTGATAGTAAATGAATCTGACCAGAGTTGCCTGGGTGACTGGGAACCCTAGAAATGCTATGGTCTGTGCTACGCCTTATCTTCACAAACGAGTTTCGGTGACCCCTGATTTTTTTTTAATTATAAACTCTTAAAGGGGGGGGGGGGGGGTGATTTGCAAAATTCTGTATGGAAACTGGCTTGCTGTTATTCAAATCTTTATTTTTAGTGCATAACTTTCTTGTGATGGTTGATTATTTTGTATCAGAAAGTCACGATCAATGGATTGTTGTTTATAAAGGTCACAGTCTGTTCTAAGAAACTTTTGTGACTGGTGCCAGTTGGTGTCTGCAGAGTAACACTGTTCTATGGAATCTGCAATCATATCAGTACAGCAGAGCATTAGTGTACTGTCCTGGGTTTAATCTGGATGCTCTGTTTTAATGAAACATTGATTTACACCAATTGATTCAACTGAGGTGAACAATTTGATCTGGAGTTGGAACCCTGTGGAGTAGAATACTAGAAAATAGGAATCATACGCTGATTTCATGGCCATTCTCATGGTGTCCAGTCCTTCTCCTTCCTGAGGATATGCCCGATCCATTTCCACATCTCTTCATCCTCTTGTACTGTTATTGTTAATTTAATTAATCTTTTTCTCTCAAAATCTTTCTGCCGCGTTGATGTTATTTCAGTCGTCTTGGTGAATGTTTAAGAAAAATTACAGGTGTCAATGATGGGGAAGATAGAGTTTGTCTTCGCTTTTCAAAGAAAAGATTGGTAGGTGTACAGCGTGTCTCCAGCCTAATTCAACTTACTTTGAGTGAAAAAAATAAAACGTTGAAAAAAGCTGTAGAATTACTCGTCTGTTGGCTTACACTCACACTCACACTCGCACTTTATTATTATTTTTCTAGTTCTATTTAACTTACAGAAAGGGCATGCCCGCAACTAGCAAAGGCTAATCTAGGCGGACCATGCCTTAATAAGCAAAATTATAAAAATATACAGACAAAAATTAATTAATAAAAAAAAGAAATACAGTATTAGGTAATAACAAGAAAAAAAAAAGCTAAACGAGAAAAAACCGTTTCACTAACCTCATATTTCCACAGCATTTCTCGCTCTCCCAAACTTCCCCTTGTGTTCTTGTACTCGATGGAAACGCAGTACTCTTTCTATTTAACCTGAAAGATCCCAGTAAGCCTCCATCATTTTCCATGCCATCGAAATTATTGCATGGTTAAGCGAATTCTCATTGCTTTACTGTAAGTTGTGTTCCTGAAAGTATGTCCTTTATCTTTTTTATATTCAGTGATTTCATTCTTTCGACAGGCTCCGAATAAATTTTGTCGCAAAAACTCCCGCGTGTAAACAACCTTGTTCCCAGGGTCTCTCATCTTACCGCCCCCTTTCCTCGCTCGCTCCAGAGGGCAGTAAGATGAGAGACCCTAGAAACGAGGTTGAAACAAAGGTGTGGCTGACTCGGGTCCTTTTCTGGTCATTTATTGTTGGAGCAAACCAGGATAGTGAAAACTCAAGTAGACTTCCATGATTCATTTTGCTAAAACAAGTTTATTTTACAGCAACTTAGTAAGAAAATAGAACACTATTTTACATATTTACAAGCCTAACAAACAATGCAACTTCCCATCAAACTCGCCTCCAAAAACACTAAAAGGAAAGTGTTACAAAGAGGGTAAAACAGGTCTCTGTACCAGTCCCTCACTTCCGTACCAAGACCAAGAGACTCCATATACACGAGAGACATGTTCTATCCACATGAATAAGAAAAAAAAAAGGTTTCATCATAGGAGCCAGCCAGAGTAATAAAATTAATTGTAAACACTTCCTGTAGTTCTTGGCTTTGCAAATTGATCAGAAAATTGCACCATCTAATCAACAGAATCCTCTAGTTTCCTCAGAATTTGTCGTATTTTTATCTACTATCCCAAAGTAGCGTCTATAATGACGTTACCATCAAATTGTTTAAGAATAGTATAAAAAATTCAAAATATCAAACAATAGTGTGTCGCTCTTTTTACTAATGTTTATACAAGCCATCTAGCAAGAGAGTCATAGAAAGCTGAATGGATTATAAGACCCCCTGGTTTGATAGTCTACCACCGACGTAAGAAGTCACGCATTAAAAACAAGAAAAAAACAATGTAATTTTTGTTAACCATGAAACAGGGAAGGGCTCTCGTAGACTCGTTGCATTGAGATCAAATTAGGAAGGTCAGTGCGAGTGTATAGACTTAGATGGAGTCCTGATCATAATTTGTGGTCAGATGACTTGACGTGAAAAGGGAACGTAGCAAATATGTTTAAATTTATTAACATTCGCAAAGAAGTCCAAAAAAAGAACTGAGAACTGTCGAACGATTTGAACCCATAAATTCCACGCTACCAGTTCAATGCTCTCTATCTGTTAAGCTATAACGCCAAACAGGGAACCGACAGGGTTGTAAAGTCATACATGACTGAAAGACTCTCTGACACATATCTCTTACGTTATGTATGACTAAACTCTCCCACAACTCCCTCCTAACGCAGCTCTAGTGTCTGTAGTCATTGGTTGGTATAAAGAAAAACTGAAAATTCTGTGACGTGAAGACCTCAGTGAAGCATGAGGCGTCAATTAACATGACTATGCCCTGTGCACTTGGTTACAATAAGTTGAAAGTTTACTTAACCTGTCATTCAGTTCTATTCTGTACATTACAAAAGTAAGCTAGAGCAACATCTCCCTACGAAAAATTGCACGTGTGTTGGGTATATATAAAACTACCGTCATTTGTTTCTACTTAACATCAAATATTGATGCATTCAGTGGTAAATCGTTTTTTTTAGAGTGATATCACTTTCCACAGTCATATGAAGAGTCACCGCTTTGACTAAAACAAAAGTGTTGTTTCTTGCAGTGCATCATCATATATTTTTATGCCCTGGGAACGCAAAATTGCAATTATTTAAAACAATATATTAGCTACGCTTAGAATTCCTGACAGAGGCCGTGCAAAACTCTTTGTGCCATCTGAAACTCCACAAGGGCCCAGCCATGGCACCCAGATGACAGAAAAGGTGCCATAAGGTCCTCAGTAAATGCCAGCTGGGGCCACATGGAGGCAACTTCCCAAGGCTCCATTTGGAGCATCATGAGGACTAGAAGTGGCAAGAGGTCCTCTGCATTCACTGCTGCAGCAAAACTGTCTTTTCCACTTCGCATTCGTAGCTCTTGTACGGCATTGGTGATTTTTCGGAGGGAAGAGGTCAAGCATTTTAGTTTGTTTAGGGGGCTTGTGACCTTGAAAATGTCTCTCATGTTCTGCAGTGCAGGACCAAAGTGATCTTCAAATGTTTCTCCAGAAATTCTACTATCTTGTCTGCCAACATCACCCTGGCTTTTTGAAAGTGTTCTCTCTAACGTAGCTTTACGAGGCTGGCCATTTTCAACCTCATTTGGGTCACTGTTTGTCTCCCATAGATCAATGATCTCACCCATGGTTAATCCCACGTCGCCTGCTGGTGCACTGGAACTGAGGACTGCCTCCACCCTAGGCCTGGCCTGTGGACGGCTTGTATCAGGTTCGTCAAGAGGTGGCTGAACGTCCTCTGCAGTTATGGTTCTTGAGCGTTTACGAATAGCGCTAATGCATAAGCTTCGAAATGAGTCAACATTTTGTGGCAAGTCACCTCCGAAAAGACCGTTCATACCATTTCGTGTTACTTCCTCTTCGCTAAAATCATCCAAATCATCAATCATGTCGTAAGAACCACTCAGGCCTCCGTCCGTCTGTCCTAGTAGAGTGCCATTCATGTAAGCTTCTGTAAATGGTCGAAGGTGGCCTTCGTTGACACTTGTCTGGTAAGTGCGTTGCTCAAAGAGCTCCAGCCACCACTCGTCTTTCATCTGTAAATTCAGCAATTTTATCGGCAGTCTTCTAAGCCTTCGTACATCCCCTTCGAGTTTATCCACGTGCTGATGATAAGCAAGCTCATAGACACAAGCCAAAAATGCGTGTTCTTTGTCGTAAAAACATTGCTCATAGCAGAGCCTTATTTTGTTCTTGAACTGGATGTCCTTGTTATTGAAAAACTCAGACAAGAACTCTGTCGCAGTGTTCAGCTGCTTAAAAATGTCCTCCTTTAAAATCTGCAATTTGGGTCTGTGAAACTCCACCGCAAAGTCATCCAAGCCGTACATTTCGTACTGATTTAGACCAGGTTTCTCAAAGGGTGAACAGGAAGGAGTGAACTCGGCAAAGCTGCCATTTCTCCCGACCTCGATCAGCTCTTGACAGAGGGTGTGGATCCTCTGGCAAAATTGTTTAAAGTGGTTTCCAATGGGGTGCTCTTCGTTGTTGACCAAAGTAGCAATTCTTTCACCCAGCTTCTGCCATTCTGGCTTCCAAACTCCTTCGAGCACTATCAAATATAAACAAAGCACAGAGTTTGCCAAGGGTAATGGTTTTATGATATAACGGTGTTAAGTGGATGTCCTAGACAGCAAGCAGGTCTCTCTTTTGCTAGAACATCCTTGAGGAAGAACGCAATGAAACAAGTGACCGTGCAAGCGTGACTGCGAGCGTGATATGTGAATAGTGAAGGCACCAGCCGCAAGCCGCGAGTAGGCTTTTGAACATTATGCTTTTATTTCCCCACTAAAATGCTCCACCTTAATGCTCCATTTTTTCCACTAAAATGCTCATTTTCCCCAAAAAATGTCACTAAAATGCTCGCTTAATGCTCATACATAGGGGTTTTTAAATTTTCATGATTTTAACTTCTCAGCACAATTAACAGTTCAGAGTGCTTAATTAAAACGTTTACTTTGTAGAACAAGTGTATTAAACAACAACGTATGTAAAAGTCTTAAAACACCAGAAGATATTTCTCAACATGATCTGTTGTTCTGTTAACCTTTGTCCCCTTTCAGTGATACTTAAGGACGTTCGCGCGAAAATTTTCCAGTTGATAGAATTTTTTTAAATTTTTACTGCTGGCAGATGATGAGTTACTTGTGCCAGAAATGCAAAAAAAATTGGGGGTCACTGTCTTCGTTTCAGAGATAAAGCGTGTGGTAAACTATACTTATTTCAAAAAATTGCCCCATATAATTGAGCACAGTCCACCGGGGTTTATTGTTAAAAATATCGAAGGTGAGTCAACAGAGGCAAACGATCTTAGTCATATTTTGTAGAAGTGGGTCTGTAAATAATTTGAAATTTTACTAACATTTTCACAAAATTTAACCCTTCAAGAGCCATTTGAATCCGCTGCAAAGGTGCACGAAGAGCTAATAAGAACGGAATTCGATGGTGCATTTTGCCAAATATTTAAACTTCTAGTCGATAGATTTTTTTCATTTTTTCCCTAAACGTAGAAAATCAGTAGAGAAAATGATCCATCTAAAAAAAAAAAAGGGGTCACCGTACGTCCAAGATCGTTAAATCCAGGTAAAGCTCTAGCAATGGCCATCTGCCCTATTATTTGTTTATTTTATGACTTAGCGCGCGCGCTCATGCATGACGTGGCATGTGAATTTGCGTGCGCAGTAAGGATGCGCAGAAACAATTAGCGCGAACGTCCTTAAGGAGGGGGGTGAATAGGTCTACGGATCGGCGGATTTGGTAAATATTTTAGCCCGGATTCTGGATTCAGAGCGAAATTTTAACGGATCTGCGGATCCTATGATCACGGCGGATCGCGGTTTTATTCAGTTTTTGGGCCCGGATATTGGATTTTGGTGGTTAGGAAGGTTGGATCGTAGATCTCAACGTTC
>JAHPZR010030035.1:27500-34568 GCA_019787425.1 Platygyra sinensis | reverse complement strand
CTCGGCGTTGGTGCTTGGCTGGTAAAGACATTGGAGCAATCTTGTTCACTTCCATTCTCTCCTTTTTTTTTTTTTCCCAACCCCCCCACCCCACCCCCCCCCACCCCCACCACCCCCACTTTCACCCACACCCCCCCCCCCCACACCACACAACCCCCCACCCCCCCCCCCCGCCCCCACCCCACCCCCCCCCCACCCCACCACCACCCCCCCCCCCACCCCCCCCACCCCCCCCCCCACCCCCACCCCACCCCCACCCCCCCCCCCCCCCCCCCCCCCCCCCCCACCCCCCCCCCCCCCCCCCCCCCCCCCCCCCCCCCCCCCCCCCCCCCCCCCCCCCCCCCCCCCCCCCCCCCCCCCCCCCCCCCCCCCCCCCCCCCCCCCCCCCCCCCCCCCCCCCCCCCCCCCCCCCCCCCCCCCCCCCCCCCCCCCCCCCCCCCCCCCCCCCCCCCCCCCCCCCCCCCCCCCCCCCCCCCCCCCCCCCCCCCCCCCCCCCCCCCCCCCCCCCCCCCCCCCCCCCCCCCCCCCCCCCCCCCCCCCCCCCCCCCCCCCCCCCCCCCCCCCCCCCCCCCCCCCCCCCCCCCCCCCCCCCCCCCCCCCCCCCCCCCCCCCCCCCCCCCCCCCCCCCCCCCCCCCCCCCCCCCCCCCCCCCCCCCCCCCCCCCCCCCCCCCCCCCCCCCCCCCCCCCCCCCCCCCCCCCCCCCCCCCCCCCCCCCCCCCCCCCCCCCCCCCCCCCCCCCCCCCCCCCCCCCCCCCCCCCCCCCCCCCCCCCCCCCCCCCCCCCCCCCCCCCCCCCCCCCCCCCCCCCCCCCCCCCCCCCCCCCCCCCCCCCCCCCCCCCCCCCCCCCCCCCCCCCCCCCCCCCCCCCCCCCCCCCCCCCCCCCCCCCCCCCCCCCCCCCCCCCCCCCCCCCCCCCCCCCCCCCCCCCCCCCCCCCCCCCCCCCCCCCCCCCCCCCCCCCCCCCCCCCCCCCCCCCCCCCCCCCCCCCCCCCCCCCCCCCCCCCCCCCCCCCCCCCCCCCCCCCCCCCCCCCCCCCCCCCCCCCCCCCCCCCCCCCCCCCCCCCCCCCCCCCCCCCCCCCCCCCCCCCCCCCCCCCCCCCCCCCCCCCCCCCCCCCCCCCCCCCCCCCCCCCCCCCCCCCCCCCCCCCCCCCCCCCCCCCCCCCCCCCCCCCCCCCCCCCCCCCCCCCCCCCCCCCCCCCCCCCCCCCCCCCCCCCCCCCCCCCCCCCCCCCCCCCCCCCCCCCCCCCCCCCCCCCCCCCCCCCCCCCCCCCCCCCCCCCCCCCCCCCCCCCCCCCCCCCCCCCCCCCCCCCCCCCCCCCCCCCCCCCCCCCCCCCCCCCCCCCCCCCCCCCCCCCCCCCCCCCCCCCCCCCCCCCCCCCCCCCCCCCCCCCCCCCCCCCCCCCCCCCCCCCCCCCCCCCCCCCCCCCCCCCCCCCCCCCCCCCCCCCCCCCCCCCCCCCCCCCCCCCCCCCCCCCCCCCCCCCCCCCCCCCCCCCCCCCCCCCCCCCCCCCCCCCCCCCCCCCCCCCCCCCCCCCCCCCCCCCCCCCCCCCCCCCCCCCCCCCCCCCCCCCCCCCCCCCCCCCCCCCCCCCCCCCCACCCCCCCCCCCCCCCCCCCCCCCCCCCCCCCCCCCCCCCCCCCCCCCCCCCCCCCCCCCCCCCCCCCCCCCCCCCCCCCCCCCCCCCCCCCCCCCCCCCCCCCCCCCCCCCCCCCCCCCCCCCCCCCCCCCCCCCCCCCCCCCCCCCCCCCCCCCCCCCCCCCCCCCCCCCCACCCACCCCCCCCACCCCCCCCAACCACCCAACCCCCCCCACCCCCCACCAACCCCACCCCCAACCCCCCCACCACCCCCCCCCCCCACCCCCCCCCCCCGCCCCCCCCCCCCCCCCCTTTTTTTTTTCCCCCCCCCCCCCCTCCCCCCCCCCCCCCCCACCACACCACACCTACCCCCCCACACCCCAAACCCCCCCCCCCCCCCCCCCCCCCCCCCCCCACACCCCCCCCCTCAATCCCGCTCACTCCCCCCCCCCCCCCCAACCCTCCTTCACTCCCCCCACCCCCCCCCACCCCACCCCCCACCCCCCCCCCCCCCCCCCCACCCACCCCCCCCCCACCACCCCCCCCCCCCCCCCAACACCCCCCACCCCCCCCACCCCACCCCCCCCCCTCCCCCCACCCCCCCCCCCCCCCCCACCCCCCCCCCCACCCCAACCCCCCCACCCCCCATTTCCCACAGACCCCCCCCCCCCCCCCCCCCCACCCCTCCGCCTTCGTTGTTGTTGAGAGAGAGGAAATGGGAAGTAACTAAGATTGCTCCAATGCCTTTACCAGCCAAGCACCAACGGCGAGGTCTGCCATAGAAATGAAACCAACTCATCTTAGCACTGGCCAGTCTTCATAGTCCAGTCAGCATGGACAGGAGAAAATGAACAATAATCAGCAATCAGTGTTGATGCTCTGAGCAAAACCTTCTGGGTAAGGGGTCCTTCCAGGAATCCTTGAGCATGTCATCTTGTGCTAGATTATCAAGTCCAAGTGACCAACAACTCCACATTTCAGCAAACAGTTCTCAAAATGATATTTTCAAGTTGAAAAAAAAGAGAACCACAAGTCTGACTTCGAATTCTGAGTGCTCTATGTGTTGCTGCTGACAGGTTTATAGATTATTGGACAGATTAGCAAATTGATAACTGCAGTATATTCAGTGTACCAGTGCTTCACAATACTGTACTGTAGTTGAACTATAGTCAGGGGCTTCATTAACAATTTTAGCCTGAGGACAACAGCACTGGTTTTCACAGTCAGGCAAAGCTTTTTGTACTAAATTCAATTCTTGTATCAGGCAGGCTAAATCATCTTCACAGCCAGTCAATTTGCTTGGTCCTTGGTCCTTGATGAAACACCTGATAATTTATTTTAGATCATTTTTGTTTCTAGAGAAGAGATGGAAGTTGAGCTTCAAAAGCAGGATTTCAAAGCCATTGAGAACATGGAAACCAATCTCAGACTCCAGAAGAATGAAGGTGCGTGATCACTGTTCTAATATGTTAGAAAAGGATTTTTACCACTGTTTTCGTTGATACGCGACTTTTGGAAAACAAAACATCCGAGGAAACGTTTCCAAAATTTCGTTAGTCTTGCGTGTGATCGACATATCGGATCGCAATCCACCAATCACAGCCACTATTGTGACCTTCAGACCTTCTTTACGTCAGTCCTAGCGCGCTGTGATTGGTGGATTTCGATCTGATCTGTCGATAACATTTCCGCGGGTGTTTTGTTTTCGAACGTTGCGTATCAAGGAAAACGGTGGTAATACATTGTCTCTACTGCAAGGCTGATTCAAGCAAGGACATGATTGCTGGAAAATCTATCACTGTCACATCTTTTTGCTACAGTTATGTAATGGAATTGCATGGTCAAATTGCTGCAGCATCCTTCAATAGTACAGGTGAAAAGCCAACCAAAAGCCAAGGTGAAAAGCCAAACCAAATACTTCTTCAATTTGGAAAAAAGGAACTATAACCGTAAGGTAATAAAATCTTTAAAGAAACCTGATGGTGAATCGATTACGGATGAATTGGAAATATTAAAGGAAATTGAACTATACTATAGAAATTTATATTTGTCCGCCAAAGACAGAAGGAATGATTTGTTCGAAGAGTTTATTGGAAACCTTGCAATACCAAAACTCGAAGATACAGTTAGAGATGAACTGGAAGGCGAAATCACACTTAAAGAATGTCAAGACATTCTTGGCACTTTTAAACCGGAAAAATCTCCTGGAGATGATGGATTTACGTGGGAGTTCTATAACTGTTTCTTTGATCTGCTCGGACGTGATCTTGTAGACAGCTTTAATTCAGCGTACAATGCAGGTGAGATGTCAATATCTCAACGTCGAGGCGTAATTACTTTGGTTCCCAAGGAGGACTCTGATCTTGAATTACTTAATAACTGGCGCCCAATAACATTATTAAATTTAGATTATAAAATTGTTTCCAAAATAATTGCCAGAAGAATAGAAAAAGTCCTTCCGCTCCTTGTTTGTTCAGATCAATCAGGATTTGTAAAGGGACGGTATATGGGCCAAAATATTAGATTAATCAACGATATTTTGGAACAAACAAAACTTCAAGATATCCCAGGTATTCTCCTGCAACTTGACTTCCAAAAAGCCTTTGACACTATTGAATGGAAATTTATCCAAAACGCTATTGCTTTATTTAACTTTGGCGAATCCATCCAACACTGGATCTCAACTTTCTACTCTAATATCCAAAGTTCAGTTTTAAATAACGGGTTTAGTACAAATTACTTCGCACTTTCAAGGGGAGTTAGACAAGGATGCCCCTTGTCCCCTTTCCTTTTCGTCTTGGCAGTTGAGCTTTTAGCATGCAAAATTAGACAAGACAAGGAAATCCAGGGAATAAAAGTCTTTCAGAAGGAATTAAAAATAAGTCAGTTTGCAGATGACACTACCCTTCTTATCAACAACAGAAATTCCGTCAGCAGAGCACTCAATGTTTTAGACAACTTTGGCAACCTCTCAGGTCTGAGACTAAACTCGTCGAAAACCAAAGCTTTGTGGCTTGGACCTTGGAGGCATTGTAAGGACACACCCTTTGGATTCCAGTGGCCTGAAAAGCCTGTCCGAATACTTGGATCTTACGTATCTTACGATGTAAAACAAAATGAGAAACTTAATTTTGAGACAAAACTGAAGAAAATGCAAAGTATCTTTGATGTCTGGAATTGTCGAAATTTAACAATATTTGGGAGATGTCTTATAGCAAAAAGTCTAGGAATCGCCCAGCTGGTCCACACGATTTCAAACCTCAACATTTCAAAAGCCTATATCCAGACTGTCAATTCTGCTATTTTTAAGTTTATCTGGAAAAATAAAAAAGACAAAATCAAACGTAGAGTAATGATCTCTGATTATGACGAAGGTGGTCTACGCGCGCCCAGTATTGATATCATGGCAAAGTCGATGAAGTTGGCATGGATCCCAAGACTTTTATCGAAGGAGGAAAATTTTGTGGACTCCTGGAAGGCCATTCCCAACCACCTATTGGACAAATTTGGAGGGTTAAATTTTTTGTTAAGGTGCAACTACGATAAAAAGTTCCTTGCGAGGATTAATTTACCCCAGTTCTACAAAGAAATACTTCAGCATTTCCTGGAACTTAAGACATCCTACTACGAGTCCTTTTCCCATCAAGAATTTGTTTTGTTTAATAACAAAGATATATTGGTAGATGGATGCTCTATCTTCTACAAAACTTGGTTTGAGAAAGGCGTATATCTCATCCAAGATCTTTTAGACGCTGATGGTAAAGTTATGTCGTACGCAAAATTTACAGAGAAATATCTTTTAAGTTGCAATTTTCTGACGTATTTTCAAGTTATTTCAGCAATTCCAAAAAATTTCATAGAAAGTGCAAAAGTAACCTCTGTAGAAAAAACAGACTTCTTGTCAAAAAATGTTTTCCCACTTTCATCAGAAATCTGTATAAACCTCCTTAAAATGAAAAATAAAGACTTTTATAAACTACTAATAAACAAGGACAAAATCCAACTCAAGGCGAGCGCAAAATGGGCTCGAGATTTACAAGTAGATCATATCCCTTTAGAGTCATATTTTGGGGACATGAAAACCATTTGCAAGGATAACAAGTTGAGAGAATTTTATTTTAAACTTTTGCACAGAACACTAGTTACCAAAAAAGAGCTGTTTCTTTATGGAAAAGAAGACAATATGCTATGTACATTTTGTCAAATGAATGATTCAATAATCCACACTTTCCAAAATTGCTCTCTCACAAAACTATTTTTCTCAGAAGTTATCAAGTGGTTTAACTCCGAAAATGCCACCTCTCTAAGCTTCTCGCAGATGGAGACAATGTTTGGCAGAAAATTAAATAAAAAGAATGCTGAACAATACCCTGAAAGAAAGCTCAATTTCACTCTGTTGTTTGCAAAGTACTATTTGTACAACGCAAAGTTAACTCATGAGGAAATCTCCATGTTTGATTTCATTGCAAAATTAACGCATAAATATTCATTGGAAGGTTTTAAATGTGTAGCAGTGATGTGTAACACTGGCAAGTTTTTCTAAGTAGGATGTAGATGGGTTTAAGTAGATGTAAAATGGCCGTAAACTTTACAATATATGTATATATCTATAGATGTTATAACAATATCTATGCTAAACTATAATATGTACAAAAAAGTATTTTTTTAGGGATACGAACTGTGAATAGGCCAAACGTAATGCGGTAATCAGTGTAACTGTACTGTATTAAGAGTAGTACCATGTAGGTAATGTGTAAGTAGTAAGTGGAGTATAAGTGTAGTATGTAAATAGTGAAATGTGTGTCAGGATGTAAAGTAAATTGCAATTTAATTTAAAAAAAAAAAAACAAAACAAAAAAAACAGAGACTTCAAAATTCAAAACCTAATTAATGATTACATTTTTGGCTGCTGTCAATCATGATCATGACAACTAATAAACCTTGGAGAAAAGGGACATTCAAACAACTTTAATGGAAATATAGCAATCATAACCCACAGACATGATGATTGCATGGAAACACAAAACCATTAAACCATTAATTGAGTAGAGTTCCTGTTATTGAAAGGTGCAGTAATAGCTCGATTGTATGTGGCTAAATGTAATTTAGGCTAAATCAAACACAAGACAATGCTGGCCAGCAGTTTCTCCCAGGGTTCTCGTATGGGGTGGCTGGGGGTTTTGTGCAGGGGCCACACATGGCTTACAGCTCGGCTTTGGATGATCTTATTCCCGGCCTGCCCCTCCCTCTTGCTTTGGCAAGTATGTGGTAAGTGTTTGTGTTTCCACTGACTTGTCAGTGTGACGGTACCAGGTGGGTGGCTGCCGCTTACAGGGTTGTCATGGATACCCTACGCATTCGGCTCGGTTTGATTGGTGGCCTCACCCTCCTTTCTAGACACCATTCCCCAGGCTTATCTATTGTTGATGAGTTTAAAGAAACTTTACCCTGATGATGATGAAAAGTAGATTAATCTTGTGAAGGAATTAATC
>JAHPZR010030035.1:15000-25000 GCA_019787425.1 Platygyra sinensis | reverse complement strand
TTTTATTTGCACTTGTTGGACCCTCTGCATGCAGTAACTGCATGCTATGGTGCTGCTTACTGGGCATGAATAAGGTACCATACCATAGATTCACTATATGTGCAAAGGGCTAACAACTACTAAGCCCAGTGCAGTCACTGCACCTATTACATGCAGTGAACACTTGTTATGCTGCTTCCTGTTCAAGGGAAAAATCAATAGGACTTTAAGCTACATAATTATATTGTTGCCCTCTGTGTACATTACTCCTAAGAGCTACAAGTATGACATGATACTGATCATTCTTTGTTGCACTGATTTCATTGTTTAACCTTTTTAGTCCTTATTTTCCTATGCTATTGCCATACGCTTTTTCAATTTCATTATTACAAGTAGTTCAGTGTGTTTGGTGGTACAATGACTTGATGTTTAACATTCTCATTACTGGTCTATACCACCAAGGGCTTATGTCAGAAGACTAAATGAAAGTCCTTGAAATATATGTCTGCAATTATCCCAGGTGATATCTTAAGTTCTTGTTTGAAACTGAGTTTTTCCCAATCCAAAGGAGCTGAGAAACACCATTGTAGATCCCGTGGAACTTGATCAAGCAATGGAGAGCCTTCATTCCAAGTACTCCAAGAAAATGGTGAGTTTAATACAATTACACGAATACTCTGCATTCATAAATGAAGATTGTTCCGGCGGTCTTACTGTGAATGTGATTGTTTCCTTTACCTACCCATAACAATAATATTAACTACAGTATGTAATGGCAGTATTTAATTTAATTATCTTTCTTATGATAAACATGTCTTTACTAGTGTACAAGATGGTGATGATTATTGAGCACTGTTCTCTGCTTTGGTACTTATTTTGCTGATCATTTACTTTTGTGTGCATTGTCAACAGACCTCAGAGAGAATGGAACTTCAGGATAAATTAAGAACAGATCTCTTGCAGAACACAGAACTCTCAGAGGAAGAGGTGAGTTACACTTTAAAGCCTTATAAACAACTTTAATAGATATTAAGTATTGATTTTTATTTCCTTTCAACCAAAATAGGAAAGTCGTTAGTCTAAAAATTGTAACATGCATGCATCTTGCAAAATATTAGATTCCTCGATTTCTTTAACCTCCTAATAACACAACCCAAACATTCTTCCTAATTTAACCCCTGATACCTGAAAACTATTGATTTTTCAAACCAATCCTTGTTCCCTGTGGAACTTTGAGAAATCTGAATTCCACTCCAGTCATGACAGGAAAACAGTCCCTGTGGCAATTACGTATAGTTACTTGCAGTCATGATATAACACACTTTAAACTTGTAACCATACTTTGATGTTTTTGACTTCTCAAAATGTTGAAATCTGATTCTCAGTTTCAATGATGAGATTGTTTTTTTAATCGCTCGAAATTGCGAACAAATGTGCAAGATAGGTACAGGAAATGAACATTCATATTTCTATTTTTCTACTACAGGCGGAGCAGATAGTTGCCAAACTCATGATGAATATGGCTGCAGTAGACAGACGATTAGCTGAGGAGGCCAGTCGGCAAAATCTGGTAAGCTACAGGCTATATGTCATTTGAGTTCGATGTCAGTGAATGGCCAGGAAAATAGGGATCTGTGTAGATGATAGTTAGTCATGTTACCCTATCATACAAGAGCAAAATATCAGTAGATGGCTGGTGTCCAGGTTAAAATACTCTATTTCAATCTGTAATTAACTCTATAGTTGCATTTGAAAAGTTTAGTACATGGCTTGTAATTGTCTAAATTCAGGGCTGTCATTAAGGGCCACAACCTGTAACACCTGCAGTTATAACTGAGTATGCCTGATTTTCTCTTGATGTTCTGGGTGAACTTGCTTTTTGTTGATTGAATTCACCCACAAAGTAACAAGTTTGCTACAGGTGTGGAGAACAAGACTACAAGTGACTCAAAACTTGATGACAGTCCTGATGATATATCTGGTACATGTAAGCAAATGTGTAAACCAGTGCATGAAATGGAACCAAAAGCTTATAGCATGGAAAAATCAGAGTGCAAAACCTTAACATCAATGTTTCTCTTTTTTAAGAAGTACTTAAGACATTTAAAATGATAATTAAAACCACTTGACTTTTTGGTTTCGTGGAATATTAAAAGCTCTGCTGTGTTAATTGCAGAAATGATAAACGAAGAAACAAAATTGAAATGAACAGGATTAAAATGCAAATTATTTCATTAATAATCCACCACCCTAACCACTAAGCCATGCTGCCTCCTCCTAATCTGGTTGCTTGTTTATTTGTTGGTTTGTTGGTAGGATAACTCTGCTCTTTATTGACTGCTGCTTTATTATATAGGTTTTACATGAAAGACTTGCTCGAAGGCAAGCACTTGCTCAACAGAGAGCTGCTGATAATCAAGAGGTTAGTAAATTGTAATCAGTAAGTTTTGTAAGGATTCAACCACCGATTCAACCACTTGTCATTGCTACACATAAAATTACTCTAATATACAGTCGGATGATGTTATGATTTGCTTTGTTTCATGAACTGAGCAGTGGCAGCTCCAGACCTAGAGCTAAGGGGAGGGCCCGGTTCTGTTTTGCTTGCCCTGCCGGTTGTTCTTTCTTCGGTGATTTTTTCTTTTTTACTCAAAATAAGGGAGGCCCAATCTTTAGATTGGTAACTATTTGGTGTGGGCACTACATACCATATTTGGTAACTTCCTGGACCATTACATTAGTGCCTATTCTGCTTGCAGTTAGTTTCACTGCAGTTTGCTTGTGGTTAGCTTTCAGTGGTATGTTAGGGTAACTCTGTATAAATTTATAGTACAGCTGAGCTGGGTTGTTCGAAAGCTGGTTAATGTTAACCCAGGGTTAAAAGTTATGTGAAGAATTGTTTTTTCTTGTTTAAAAATGTTTTTCACCTCTACCATTTGGTGTAGTGTGAGATTACTACAGCTTATAACTGAAGGGCAAACAATATAATCAGAACACCTCGCCAAAAAGTTACAAAACTGAAATCAAAATTCTCGTTAACCATGGGTTAGCTTAATCGGGCTTTGAACAACCCGGCCCTGTACTGTAGTTTAAATGTAAAATGTAACTACCCGGACCATTATGTGAGTTCCTACACCAATTAGAATCTCTCTTGGGCAGTCACTGGAAATCTCTTTGTTCTGAAAAAGATGTAAAATGTTCTTAAAAGTGAGCTCTCACAACCTCTCTAACTAGTTTGAACATCTTCAGAAAAATGCTAGGAAATCCTTGAAAATCAATGAAATTTTCTTTTCTGTGTTGTGCACTTATGTAATGAACATAATACATGGCTGTATGGAGATATAAAATATTTTGATCATCTCACATTAAACTCAATATCTCATTCCTTTCATATCCATGCTTGTGCATTCCTTAAATGTTCTTATAAAATAGTACTTGCTGATTTGTTTTGTGAAAAGATCGTTGTATTATCTTTTTAGGAAAAAGAGGATTTTGGTGAAAGGTTGAAGCTACCACAGAAAAATTTGGATGTTCTATCCAAAAGAGGAAAGCTTCTGGAAGACCAAAAAGAGAGGTATTGGTGTTATTAAAGTACACACTGAAAAAACAAAAATAATGTAAACAAGAAAGAAAGAAAGCTCTTTGTTTGCAAC
The DNA here is from genome assembly GCA_019787425.1 of Platygyra sinensis. Classification (NCBI taxonomy): domain Eukaryota; kingdom Metazoa; phylum Cnidaria; class Anthozoa; order Scleractinia; family Merulinidae; genus Platygyra; species Platygyra sinensis. Next base: position 21,368 of record JAHPZR010030035.1, on the reverse strand, counting down.
CAGGTTTGGTAAAAAGGAAATCAAGACATAAATTTAGGCTGAAAGCACTCTGTGTTTTTTAATGGCTTCCTTCACAATGTTTTGTACAGTTTTCAAAACTTGTGAAAAGCACTACAGACATTTTCGCTCATAAGAAGTTCTCAAAAAAAGTTCTCAAAACTTTAAAGACATTTTTAATTCCAAAATTTGTTATAGGATATGATTAATTAGTAATTAGACGTTGTGTCGTACAATTTAGGGAGTAATCATGCTCGTAATTTCAAAGCGGCGTCATGTTTCAAATTACTTGCCCAATAAGTTCCTAAATTGCACTCACTCAATCCAGTTACTATTACTTAACATTGATCTGCTACCTGTTATCTCTTACTTTGGTTCTGAGAGCATCTATATCTTCCAAACACATTTCTCCTGCTCCCCATTTTCTTTGGAAAGACTTGCAGACAGTAGCAAATAGCTCTGAGGAAAAGAGAAAGACTGATTAAAGTGCAATGTTACACTGTAATTGGTCTGAAAGAGAAAATCTGTGAAGAAAGAATGGGTTGATCTTTACTATCTTAAACTCTTGTTGTTGTTTTTTTTTGTATTTTATTAATTTTTATTGATTCGAAGTTACATACATTTTTTCACGAACATAATTCACATAAATGGACAGACACGGTACACCATATATTTACATAGGCACCCCATAGTTCCTCTTAACTCTCTTATGCTTCTAAATACTAGGCATACCTATCGATAGAGTGCCAACGAGCAAATAATTTGTGATGTAATAAGGGTTTATTAATACAGCATGACGGGTATTTGGTTCTCTTCTGATACAAACATTACTGAGAGAAATAACGCTTTTACCGGCCGGTAGCGTGACACCCCTTGGGGGTAAGGCTGCTTTCGTTCGTCATGCAATCCAGTAGGATATTGAGAGTACGCTGATTCTAGGAGCATTGTCAGTCAGTTTGACAGGGTCCATCCAAAAATTTGAAGTAGAGGGCCGGAGAAAAACTTTGAATAGGCGGCGGACAATGCTTGTAAAATACAGTAAAAATACCTGCAGTGGTTTTATTGAGACCACGTGGAGGAGAGGGCCCACCTTTTATTGGGGGTTCCTGGGGCCTCTCCGAGAAAATTTTGAAGATGCATTTCAGTGTAATTTTTGCTGTAATACTTTGAGCGTGCGGACCAACATCGACTTTTTGAACCTTTGTGATAGTTTGGGTTTTTCGTCCATGATTTCGAAAGTGATAGAATTAATACATTCACTTAAACTTGACGCCAATTTTTTCTCACTTTCAAATTTTACTCAAACATCGATATCTTACGGCTGCCAAGTAAGAAGATCATGCAAAGTTTGTTTCTTTTGCTGAAATCTTCTTTTATTAATTTTTTTTTCCAAATACATTGCAGTTATTTGCGCTTGAAAGTCATGTGCAAACCAAGCGCTGGGTTGCAAGTCGTGTTTAAAGAACTAATTAAATTACGGGTACATTCACTGGAGATTTATGAACTAATTTCTCAATTATATTTTCGAAAGAAAACAACTTAACTTCATTTGTGTTATCTCCGTTTCTGTTAAAATTGTCCCAGGCACTAAGCAGCGATTGCTGGGTTTTTCGCTTCATTTTCAGAGGAAAAAGTGACCTCTAACCCTGGCTATCAAAATCAAATATTTCAGCGCTGCCGTCACGGCTCGGTGCCCACGTCACGTCTTTAGCGACAATTCTCACGACCCAATTGATTTCACATTTCTTTTATCTTACAGCTATAACAGTTGCATTAATCGCTACGTATTTGTTGAGAAGAAAATTAGACATAGTATTTGTGCCTAATTTTATTGACGGATAGGCTCACATTGTTACAAATAAAAAATTTTCCAGAAGTCGAGTCGCCGGAGCTTCCGCGAAACTGTTTCCCTGAATAATTGTTAAAGATCGAAGGTTTTGCAGTCTATCTCCGCTCGGTCGAACTTTCAAATAATAAACCGTAGGCCCCTTCTCCTGCATCTTCGATGTTATGGTTAGCAGGGTAAGTAAAGAACTCACGCGCTTATCGTAAAGAGTAGGGCATGAAGTTCCCGGTGTTGTGGTCTGGCCTTTGTTGTTATACTGTGAGATGCTCGGAGATATTAGCTGCGATAAAGCTACTCTACAATCCGAGGGTAAATAAGTATTCACTTCACTTCACTTCAGTTCAATACGATGGGCAAAGTTAAAGAGAAAGTAAACACGCTAGTTTGATGAACACGCTTGTTTGATTCTGTGGCAAACAGGTTCGATTTGTGTTTTGATTTGAACACTGGATTTGCTCCAGTGGTTCGAATGATAAACACTCAGTTCTGTTCAGAAATGCTGCCCGACTGAACCTTCACTGAGTTCGATATGCTAGATTTGAACACCGGAATTGCTCTTAGTGGTTAAAACGCTGCCCGACAGAACTTTCAGTTCGATATGGATAAACAGAGAAGGCATACATACACTGATTCGATTCATGAAGTTGAAGTCAACACGCTTGTTCAATATTTCTGTGGTGAACACGCGGTTTCGTGTCGATTTTGTATCTTGCACGCTGGATTTGCTCTTGTCTAACATACAGTTTTCCTCAATATTCGATTCGCTGGTTTGCTATGTTCTGAGACTACGAAATTGTTCACAGTTGAATAAAGACAACAGCAAAGAAAACACTCGCGCTTCGCAATGACCGTTCCACATCAAAACAAATCAAACACAACCTACCCTACCCTACCCTACGAAGAAGTCTAGATGTAACGCACCTGCTGATTGGCTAAAACTACAATGGCTCGAATAGTTCCGTCCTTGCAATTGGCTAAAACTGGGGGTCTTACACCTTACACTTACATTACACTTACACTTTTCGGTCGCCGATCGAGATTTTTTTTGCATACAGCATTCTTCGCGCGGCACTATTCTCTGCCGCCTCGCCAGCCGAGCGTCTTCGCTCGGCTGGCTCGTTGGCAATAATACTAGTACAGCGCAGCAACAACACGAGATTCTGTATATATCTAATTGTTTTTGTACTTGCCCCATTTCATATTGTGAGCTCTTAGTTTATTATTTGATTTTGCGATCATTGTCTCGAGTTGGTAGATCATTTTAATTTTGGAGTTTAATACTTTAATTGAAGGAATAGATTTGTTTTGTCGACAAGAATATAAATACTGTTTAGCAATTATTAAAGTATGATTGATAAATAATTCGTCTTCGCAGCTTAGAATACCAAACATTATATCTTTGTCAGAAAGGTGTTCTATCTTTACCCCTTGATTATCAAACCATTTTATTACCTCAGCCCAGAAATCCTTAGTATAACGACAACAAATAAAAAAGTGCTCCAAGGATTCGCTCATTTCACCACTCTTGTTGTATGTGTTTGATTCAAAGGATTATAGATGAATACGAACAAGATCTTAGAGTCTTAGAAGAGAAACACCAGCAAGGTTTGTACTATTGCATGAACGATGCATTGACTTAAAACAATATGGTGTTATGAGGGTTACTTACAATTACCTTTCAGTTAAAGCCTATACAGCCTTGCCCTTTCAATATTTGCCTTGTGACATCTCCTCGCACTTTTTGAAGTTTTACTGAGGGTTTCCAGTGTTGCCATGGTTCTCACTGTACTTTGAGAGAAAAAAAAGGCAGTTGCACCGTGCATATCATAAGCTTGAATGCAAAACTACTTCCAGCATTAAGTGGGCTATGACTGTTGTAGGCTGTAAGGAGAAAATTATATTATAAAACTCAAGGAACATGCAAACGTTATGAGTAATAACTGCATTTTCTTACAGCTATCCTCAAGAGTCAAAATGATTTGAACGAGAAACTGAAAAGAAAGCGGGAACAAAGAATGAGAAAACTAGAGATGGAACAAGCAGCAGAAAAAGAGGATTTTGAAAGAAAGGCAAGTAAATGGCAAATGTGTATTTGTGGATCCCTGGGGAACAAAGCAAAGGAACCCTGATTGTTGCTTCGTTTCTCAGCTCTTTGTATGTAATCCCATCTTTGTGATAAAAAAATTACAGTCTCTGTATCTCAGGTTTGTAAACTTAGTTTAGACTCCCGGGCCCAAACGAAGAAAAAAAACTGGACTCCAAGACAGAGTGCTAAAAAAACAAATTTTTTGAGCTTACCCTTTAGGTATGCACTACCTGTGATGGACTACCCCGAAATTCATTCTCACAAGCCCCCTAGAAGTGTGTCTTTTATGGTGCTTGTATCTGTAATTTGAATTTCCTCCATTACTTTCCTTCCTGCTCATGTTAATTTTGCCTTTGCATGAGAAGAGCCAACAGCTAATGCTGCTATAGAGATTCCAAAAAAATTGCTTTGGTTTAATTGAAGTTCCTGTAAAGTAATTTTATTTCAGGATGGTGCTAGGGATTTATGTCAGCACGCAGCTGCAGCTGTACCTGAACAGTTTTTGAAATAAGCATGTAATAAAACAATCAGAAGATCAGAATGACGCCACAAGTTGCATTCTAAAACCTGGCTCACCTTTCTGAGATAAGCACAAGTGTAAACACAAGCACAAGAAAGGATGTTCACACTAGAACATAAGCATGCGCAGTACGATGTACATCGTTGGAAAAACAAGATGGTGATTGGCTGAATTCTTGTGCTTATGCTTTTGCTTATTTCTTGCCAGTTCCCGCTTGTGGGATATTGATAAGCGTAAGCATAATACTTATTTCACCTGGGTTCTTGTGCTTATGCTTGCGCTTACGCTTGCACTTATTTCACTAGTGTAAACCAGTCTTATAGCCTTCTAAGTCTTCTAATGAACCCGCTTAAAGCGTAAATCGTTTATTCTCTTTGCGGTTATGATAGGCCATCCAGCTAGTCAGTGAAGGTGAAATGACAGCCGAAGATTTCTTGGAGTCAAGCCACAAACTGAGAGTGCAGCAACAGGTTGCAAGGGAAGAAGAAGAAGACAATGCTGATGATTTAGAATTACAGGAATTTAATAACCTCAGGCAGGCAAGTTGTTGGAATATAAAGTTAGCCACCAATGCAAGCACTTCTCGGGTGTGTTACCAACACGTGACAAGGAGCAAACCTCGTTTTCATGGCCTCTCTTTGGGGGTGGGAAGAAGAGAGACCCTGGGAACGAGGTTGGAGGAAGAGTGTCTGTGTTGGAGCTAAGTACAAGTTATTCAACAGTTATCATTTCTTTTCTTTTGAACTGCTTCTGATTGGTTGAAAACAGCAATCACTTGAATATTTTGGTGTTGCATTTGATCAATGTAACAAGTGACAGCAATCTTTTCGTTGATGCAAGTTTTCCTACGCTTGTAACACGTTTTTGCTTCGAGTCAGGTTTTCTCGTTTTCTTATCTGCGTGTGATCACTTTAGGTATGGTTTACGACAGTACTGTCTGTGACTGGCAAATTTTAATAGTTTCCAAGAGCATTATGACTCTGAGGAATCCGGAAGTTGTCATGCTGGCACCATGCAATTTTGAATTGTTCGTGCTTTTTTTCTGATTGGATGATTAGAATCGGAAGCTGTGCTGGTGCTAAACGGGAATTTACAAAATCACCTCAACACTTCTTTAGTTCACCCAGCCAATGTTTGACATCATTAAATATAAAACTAGGCACAAATCTTTCATTATTGACTGTCCGTTAATCTAATAACTGTCAGTTAATCTAACTGGACTGTTCTCTGTTTGTTGTCTTGATCAAACTTTAGAAATTAGAAGAAAAGAGACAGCGAAATTTTCAAGAAAGAGAGGAATCCTTGTTTGAACAGATTAGAAAGGAAGCACATTTGTCATTAAAAGAAGCTGAGAAACTGATGAACAAGCATTTGGAAGACCTCAAGGAGTCAAATGGTTTGTGTCCTCTCTATCAGAGTAACTGATAATCTGTGCATTAAATAAATTTTATATGAAGGAAGTGCAACTGCAACCAATTTTTTCGAAGTTTAAGGCAACTATAGTAAGCCAGCGTCGACTGACTTCGCATGAGACGAACGAAACTGAGCGAGTTACGTTCATGATAAGTTCGACGTTTGCAGCTGAGTACGTCCGACTTTATTTAGATCGACCGACACGTTCTATCCGGCTAGTTTAGACGGATAGAACGTGTTGGTCGATCTTAGTTCGATTTAAGTTCGACGTTTGCTCCAACAGTCGAGCTTTGCCCGTTTGGATCGGCTCAAATTGCAATTTAGTTCGTCTCACGTAATGTCAGATGTTTGACGCAGGCCTAAGTAGTCAGCACGAGTTGGCCTGATCCACTTTAAACTGCCAAGTGCTTCTTCACAACTGCAGTTGCATGTGTTATTGTCGTTGTCGACCATCTGCATGATTTGTTTGTTGGCTTGTCACGCCTGTATGCTTACTTGTTACACGT
>JAHPZR010030035.1:0-10000 GCA_019787425.1 Platygyra sinensis | reverse complement strand
CCAAGCCTGACTATCGGCACTGAACTGAAATCAAAACAAGAGCTTCGGTCACTTGTTTGGAGTTGTCATGATAGAGGTCGCTTAACCGTGACTGTGTGCATATGTAATATGGTAGCGGCGTGCCAGGGATTTGAGTGCGGCTAAAACGAATACTGAAAGAATATGGAAGAACCCTCGCCACGGTGTTTTACTTCTTATAAGTATACTAAATGTAAATGATTATGCCAATTTCAATGCCTAATTAATATTGCAGTTATTATTAGTTTTAGTTTTCCGAGAAACCAAATTTGATTCCACGTCGTTTCTTAGAAAAACAGGAACATTTAATGATTGGTAAAAATGAGCAGATGACGTCAGAGATTGACAAGATCTTTTTTTGATCTGTGTAACTTCAGGGTGTGCCGCACTTTTCAAACGCAATCGCAACAATTTCATCGTCTTTCTGTACTGATAGAGATGCCACTGAAAGATTCGTACGTGATCTGGAATAACAAAGGCGGAGTTGGCAAAACTACGCTAACTTTTCACTTGGCCACTCATTACGCCATGCGAAACCCAGATCGCAAAGTTTTGGTGATAGATCTTTGTCCTCAAGCCAACGTGTCGATGACGTTGTTGGGTTCTTCAGACCCACAAGGAACACAGCAAAACGTGACCACATTGTTCAGAGAGAAGAAAACGATCAGCTATTACCTTCAGAAAGTTACGCCAAACCTCTTTCAACAGTAGAACCAGTGGATTTCCTAACACACGTGAGCGACTACAATGACAAAATACCCAAGAACATTGAACTGCTCTGCGGCGATATGCAGCTTGAATTGGTCTCTCGTTCTCTTGAGTATAAAAGGCGAGATGATGCGGTGTTAGACTTCCAACCGTGGGTTTTCATTACGTCTTGTGTCCGCTATTTTATCGAGGGCTACAATGACATGACCGGGGTTACAGCTAATGCCAGTGAGTGGGTCGTTTTCATCGACACAAGTCCTTCATTCATCGCTATACACTGAAATCGCACTTGCCGCAGCAGGGAAGTTAATAATACCAGTCAACGCTGATGACTTTTCCCGAGAAGCCATCAAAGCCATGTTAGATTTGGTGTACGGCATCGCTGCAGAAGAAACCCCCGTCCGATTTCCGAGAGTACAGGAACAGAATGTTCCATTCTACGGCTGAGCATTACGGCGTCAGGCGACCGAAAATTCATTTGTGATCAAACCGCACCAGGTAACCTGCGCTCAGCGGCTGCCATCAAGATATGGCTGACAGCAACATCGAAGTTCTTTTCAAGCTTATCAAAAGCAGCATGAATGCTTCGGGTGTCCTGAAGGAAATCAAGGTAATAGCTGATCGTTTTCTTCTCTCTGAACAAAGTGGTCACGTTTTGCTGTGTTCCTTGTGGGTCTGAAGAACCCAACAACGCCATCGACACGTTGGCTGGGGACAAAGATCTATCACCAAAACTTTGCGATGTTAAGGGGATGGAGTTTTTTAAATAGCTTTCAAGAATGTCCAGATACATGTATACTGATACAAAAGTCTTGACAGCTTTTTTTGTAACCAACGCATTCTATGTTGAAGCATAATGACATAATAATATGAATAAAGTACAGGTACAAAATGTAAAGCACTTTCCAGAGCAGATTACGGATTAATATACATGTAATATACATCAAGTAAGAATAAGAATTGCAGTGTATCAAGTATAAACTTTCACAGAGGAAGGATATTTGAAAATAAGAGGAAGTTTAACTCAACAGTCCGAAACATATTTAAGTTAAAAAAATACACTTACTAATTTTTTTTTTAATCAGTAGTTTTATATATGGCAGACTAAATCTCAATCATAATTATGTTGATTATGAACTTCAAAGTTCATCCATTATAAATTATAAGAGGTTGTTACATCCGTTTGGTTGTTACAGATATGATATGTATGTTATGCATGTATACTATTTTTTAGGGAAAAATGTGGACATTTTGCACAGATTTATAACATTAAAGTGTATACATTTTACAGACATTTTGTGCATTTTTGTGCAGATTTTATTTAGATTACGTTTGATCACCCTGTCTCTTTTTCATAATGATTTTGGTAATATTTAGTTCAATAAAATGTGTACATTTTACAGATATTATCTGAACTTTTCTGTAACATTTTGTGTAGCTTATTTATCTAGATTTTACTAAGATTCTATGCAGCTTTCTTTTACAGAGATTATATGAAGATTTTGTGTTATTGGATTTACAGACATTTTTTTCTGCTTTTTTTTACAAAGAGTATGCGGAGATTTTACAGAGATGTATACATATGCCATAAAATCTCTGTAAATTTCAGCCTAAATTTACAAGAAAAATAGCAATATTTTACAGACATTTTGCGCGATGCCAAGACAAAAAATGTGTTAAAATTTACAGACTTTTTAAGAAGATTACAAAATCTCTGTAAGTGTTCAAATTTACAGACATCGTAGTTTACAAAGGAAATGTAGACATTTTACAAAAGATTTGATTAACTTTTATGAAGTCTGTAAATCGTCCAAATTTTCCAGTGGGCCGGTCTTGGCTTTGACAAAGAAAAGGGACGGCTAATTTTGGGTTGGCTGATACCTTAAAACCTAAAATTCCCAAATTCAGTCACTCAAAGGAAAGAAACGTGACAAGGAGCTCCATACCAATAAACTTTCACTGAAGATCTGAAAAATATCTATCTAAAAGTCTATAAGTGTTCAAATGTTTGCAGACGTGCTTCGCTACAAGATAGCTGCTAAAATTCATTTTTTACGCTAAAGCGAAAGTTTGAGTTTTTACCGATGACTTTTGCAGTCATTTTATCAGCCGTGGCCTTACCAGTCGTTCCGAAAGTTGAATTCAGCTTCGAATACTGTACATTACCATTTTTGTCTTGTTAAGTCCAGAAAGATGCTTTAAATCGGCGATCTAGTATGAAGACTCGATTTCAAAGCAGACCGATCTTCATGTTTTCGCGGCTGTTGTTTCACCTGTGTACACTTTAAACAGGGGCGGATCTAGGGGGAGGGTGCGGGGGGTGTGCACCCCCCCCCCACCCCCTGAGATGAAGCCTTCTTCTTCGTATTCGCTTTTAAAATTTGTTTACCTCACCGGTCAGTGACGTCATTCCTTAGAGGTGCACCCCCTCCTAAGAAAAATCCTGGATCCGCCCCTGTTAAAGGAGAACGGAGGGCTAGGAGTCATATTTTATATGGGAGCGTAAAGCTATTGACATAGCTTAGATTTGTAGTAAAAAGCAACGAAAAGTGACTTAAGCCTTTGGAAAGAGACCAAAAAAGTCCTAAACCTGTGGTCATTACTTTTTCGTAATTGAACGTCCGCCATTTTCACATTTTTTCTTCCAGTTACTTCCATAATAGGAATGCTTGGTGTGACGTCACTGCGCACAGCATGTTTTTAAATCAACAGAATTTGTGAAGAAAGTTGCGTCGAAACTTCTGATTTAGTTTGGATTATAGCTGAGATCAAGCTTTATTCTGTTGAACCTATGCGAGAATTTCGGAGTCAGAAAAAGATGATGTTCAAGAGAGTCAAGATGAGCGCCGAAGAGGAAATACATCGTAGTGAAAAATACTTTTTCGCTCAGCCGATTGTAATTACTTTGGCACTGGGAAGCTAATAATCAGCCATAGACTCGGCGGGAAGAAAGTATTGTTTGATTTATTTCATTTATTTGATATTTTTTGCACCCTTTGCGTGCGTGCGTTGCTGGCAAAACTGACGAAATGGCGAGCTTGTTGCACTATAACCTGTTTATATAATCTGGGTTCAGACAGATGTAAAACAAGGCACCCTCTCTTTAAAACCATTAGTTTACAAAAGGAAGTCCGAGAGTCCGCTATCGTGGGTTGGTGTCAAGTGCGAGGAATGAGAGCACCAACAAAGCTAAATAACATGTAAGCTTATGTACACAAATGATCACAAATAATTTGTCAGCTGTGAGATTTATTTTGAACGTTGTGTTGAGCTCGTTTAATCCTCCAAAATGCGATTCAATTGTTCAAAAATGTAACATTTCAAGCTTTACAAAAGTGCTACCTATAATTCGGTTTAACTACAATCAGTCATTAGTCAATTAGTCATTTCCGTTCGATGCTTCAGCGGACCACCAAAGATGAGAAATATAATAACTGCCTCAATCCACGGCCTAGGTTCTGCGCAGAGCTTTGCCTGATTTTTTTTTATGTATTTTCTTTTTTGCACCGACTTTGCCATATGCTATGCGTCAAAGTTATCTTTGATTTGCAATGTCTCGTTTTTCATATGCGCACGTACTTGAACATGCCTATCGGTTAATAATTTTGATATCACCACCTGCTCCTCCTGAAGATGGTCAAGGCAACGCTTAAGACCCTCTAATTCCATTCCATTGGAATTATTTACTTCTGTCACCTGAACTAAAGAGAACTCAATCAATTTAGATATATAAGTGTCAACTGTGCTATATGTGCCTTATTTTGACACATTGCCGAGTGTCCCCGAATATCGCATCTAACGTCACCTCCCGCCACTACTTCTTTGTTTCTGACTTCATCAAGAATGTCTTCTTCGTGTTCCCTGTAAACTTTGTTGACGACAGGAAACAGGTAATTTTTCCTGGGTAGAATTAAAATTTCTGTCACTGAAAATTTGAAGGTTTGTTACTTTTGCAACACTAGGAGCAAAGCTGGTGTAGCTGTTACCAGTGAACAGAATACCCGTGCTTAGAAATAAATTTCCAGCTGCCAGAGAAATTAAGGGCTTGGATACAGAGGTCGCGACATCAACACAAGCAGCTAACTGATGTAAATTGCAATTGGTTTCATCCAAAATGTGATTCACAGGCTAAGTTTTTGAAGTAAATGATAAGAAAAAACTTTTTAATTTTCATTTTTCTGTTCGTTTTAATTTTGATACAAGCATGCCGCATACAGCACAAAAAATCTCACAAAACTTGATGTTAAATGATCTACTGAAGCCTGTATAACCGACCACCGTTTAGTCTAATTTATGTATTTCCTCATTTACCTCTTCGTGAAAAGCTTTGTTTGTCCGACGTTCTCTTGCAAGCCTTCTGCTTTTCTTTTGCTGATGAGAAAATATTGCCAGGACAGCGCCTTCGTTGAACTCGCATGCGCACATTTGAGCCCGCGCATAAGCATCGGGCCAATTAATTAATTTATGCTACTCGCAACATGGCGTCTTCGAGAAAATCCCCCGTGGTTGACTAAAAACAACTTCATTTGTTTTCCCCTGTCGTTTTATACGTAACCCCCATCCACTAAAGAAATATGGAAATATTTTTTCATGTGGAGATGATTATTACAAGGGGTTATCACATACGGGGCAAAATTACTTAATGCTGATTGGCTGAGACAGAGGGCATTTTTTCTTAATCACGAGGACACTTTTGGTAATCAAGAGGGCATGACTACTTGATGCTGATTGGCTGAGCACCCCTGCATTAAGTTGGTTTCCCGCTCCAAACGGATTTTGAAAAGAAATTTCAGAAACGCATCACTTCTGAATTTGATCTAAACAGGGTTATTTCATCTCAACGTGAAAGAGAATCAACATTCAACAAAGCGCAGTCTTTTGGTAGAAAAGCAAAAGGATTTTTCCGACTAAAAATCCATTGATCCGCAGCCTGAAAAAAGTTTGAGTGGGGACGGCTGGTGTTGCACGAAACATAGAATTGCAGAACTTCATGGCCGCCAAACTGAAAGTTAATTTCTTCCTTTTACTTCGGGTAGCCTTTTTAGTATTACAGCTCACCTTATCGGCGTAAAAACAGCGTAAATTGTGTTGGCACGTAAAGTTTTCACATTGGAAAGGACAGTTTTGGATTCAAGAAGTTATTAGAGCTTGTTTAGACTCTTGTTTACTTCAGTCATCGATCGATCAAGTAGTTTCCCGCCGTTGCAAGCTTCGCAAAACAGGTGAATAGAAGTTAGATTGCTTAAAGTTTTGTTTGTAAAGAAATTGCTTTGAGTGAATTCAACTTGCAGTGTTTTTCTTACAATTATAGTAGGCTTTCCCCACGCTACTGCTAGCCTGTTAAATAATGACAACCGGAAAACCTGTTTACGCGACGGCAGGACCTTGAAAGTTGTCCTTTGTACAAAATTTTGCCCTTTATGTGATAAACAAGTAATCGCAAGTGCTCTCGGGCAATTAAGGATTAATTTCACTTGTATTTTCAAAGTTTTCCAAATTGCCCTCGTCGCTTCGCGACTCGGGCAATTTTTTGAAAACTTTGAAAATACTCGTGAAATTCCCGGCAAGCACAGGTATTGACGTCTAGTGGCGTATTACACCTCCATTACCAGAATGCTCTACAATCACGTACATTCGCTCCCGCTTTTTTCGAATTCTTCGAAGCTGTGAATTCAACAGCTCGTAATACTTCGTGTGTTTTATTCTTATTTTAGACTTGACCTACTGTAAAGAAACATAGGTAAGTGTCCATTTCGATGATGAAATTATTCTTAAAGCAATTTTGCCTTCTTAATCTCCTTTAAAGTTCGAATCTTATGCTTTCTTTGCCGATCGAGCTTTGCTCCTAGGTAATTCACCATATGCTTCTGCTCACATCTATTTCTCAGAACTGTTGATATGGCTGCAAGGGATTTCTTGGAACAAAATGGCCTTGCCGATCTTATCAAACTGGTTGTCGAAGAAAATAAGGTACAGTCTTATGGCTACAATTGTTTTTCGTTTTATGATCGGTCCAAACGTTGAATTAAAATTCGACAAATCGACACTAGTGTATTTGGGTCGATTCTGCCGTTTTATTAGACTAAGCATGTTGAAATTAAAAGAACGGTACAAGGTTAACTTGAATTCAAAAACCGATCTTTTCATGTGCCAAACATAATGCATACATTACAAACACATTAAAAGATTATGCACTTATCAATTGAAATCCCGACCCCCCCCCCCCCCCCACCCCCACCCCGGGCCAAGGTGGGGGAATGTGGGGGATTTTAATGGTGTTCGCTGTGGGGGTGGGGATTTCTTTTGATTTGCTTTACACGGGCCGGGAGCGAGGTGGGGATTGGACTCGTGCCTAGTTTCCTCATGGTAATTTCTTCACATGGTCACTGGTGTCACTCGCTGGATTTCGATGGGCCGCGCTTTGCAGTTTTGTTTCGATATCTGGTTTTGAAAGGGAAATTTCCTAATTATTTTTCCTTTTAATTTATCATTTATATTAATCCTTTGGGATTTTGCGTTGAGCCTTCATGGTTCATTTGCTGAAAAATGTCAGGGCTCGACGTTGCGACCTGTGGGGTCGCCAAAGCGGCTGGATTTGGTCCGCTGGAGACTAACTTTACACTTCTGGTCGCCAGTCTGGGCACCACAATTTCAAGTTATTATTTTATTTTTATTTATTTTTCATTTCCAAAGATCCATGACGGAATGAATGAATGTTAATTGTAAACAACGAGGAGTGCACAGACAATATAATTTCTTATCAGTTTCACGTACAAAGCCCTTTAGGCACTGTTTCCACGGACGCCGTTTCATTTGCAACCGCATCGGTTTCGATGACTGAAATCAGTTACATACATGTTTGGTTGCAAGTATTCCGGAAGTGACATTTGTTCCTAAAATGATATTTTTTGCGAAAAGAAAACTTCTTTACCATTTATTTAAGAAATAACATTCGTTTTCCCTTTACAATTATAACGGTATGATGTGGGAAAAGAATATTGAATTAATTTAATTTACGAAAGCTCTAATTATTATCGAAAAGAAACTGATGGCATGTAGCGACTGTATATTTGTCGCAGCTTTCTCATGAGTAAAATTATAGTTTTCTTTATCATTGGCAAAATTTTGTAGTTCCTACAGAGCATGTGAAAGAAATAAAATACATTGATGCTAGATCGCAAACGTGCGAAACGCAACCTTCAGACACAGGCATTATCATTTTGTTTGTTTTTGGTAGATATCGGATTTCTCTTTGCCTTGCTGAAACACGAAAAATTCCAGAATTTCACATTCCATTCTAAGGTTTTCCAAAAAACGGTTAGTATTTTGATCATTTCATGTAAATTGAACTTTTCTTCCGGTCATGCAATGTATCTCAAGCTTCAACAAAAATGGCCTGCTTTGACTTTCAACATTAGCATTTATTCCCGTTTGCGATTGAACTCGTGGAACTTACCGGGGCCCAGTGGGACACCGGATTCCATTTTTAATCTTCGCACTCCTTCCTCCCTCTTCCGTGGAGGCTAATATTGACTTAATTTACAATTAGAGACAGTTTGAACACCTGCTTAGATGTAAGTAATTTTAATAGTTATTTTGTCAATCAACTCATATTAATATTAAAATTTTATTTGAATTGTGTATTCTCGTTATAACAGTAACAAATGTTTTTAAAAATAATTGTTCGTTCACATGAAATATTCGATTTCGAACTCTGAACTGCATATACGGACATAATAAAATGCTTATTTCTTGATGGCTGAGTATCATTCGTTAATTCATTGCACATTGAAATGGAGGCATTTGATTGTAAGGCAGTGGTTGATACATAGTGGCATTCATCAATATGACCTATAGTAATTGTATTTCGTTCCAGAACTGGGTAAACAGTGGTAAGTGGTGCAAAGCCTTGATTAGATTCTACTATTTGTATAGTAACTTTTAATGCATCCGCGACTGCTTGAATGATAAGTGCATCAGCCCATGTACCTTGAAAACACATATTATTCAGGTATCTTAGCCATGAATTTTCGATATTGCTCTCAATAAATCTCTCTGGGTTTTCTCTCATAAATTGAACCCCAGCAGTACGTATATGCATATGATGGTTGCTATTGCCATATAATTGATGTGATACAGATCTAACTGAAGAAACAATCACCTGCACTGCCAACATCTATTGATTGTAAACCAAGCTCACCGATACTTGACTGCATCAAATTCTCAGAGAAAATAATTAAGAGAGGGCAACTGCTTTGTTGAGCTGTGATTTTGCATAAAAGGTCTAATTATTAATTCTTGATGACCAGTGTTGTATTGAGTAGGTCCTGGATTAGTTTCATTATCTTGTGATAATGCCTGCTAAAGAAAGACAACAAATAAGCTTTTTTGGGCATAGCCATTTTATTCAAGTTAATTATCTTTGGATCGCGTTTGTTGTTACATCTATATCGTGCATGACAAAGTTTTCTCATGTTATTAACATAGCGATGCAGCTTTGAAGACTTCGGTATCTCAATCGTTGAAATCTTTTTGAAGACAAATTTCTTCAACATGCTACTCTTTTTGTTGAGACCTCTTAGAAATAGCAGTGGAATTCTGCTCGTTCACGAGCACGTCTAGATCGCCTTGTAGCGATTTTTAAGATGATATAAAGTCAGCTTTGATAAGTGTTCGCTTTGATTCTCGATAGATTTTACGATGGAGGGTTCACTCAATGTAGATAGCTTTGGCAAGTCGCTCTTATTCTCGATAAGTTTCACGATGGAAGGTTCACTCTTAAGTAATCGTTCGTAAATTTGTCTCTCCAAATACTCAATCATAAATTTTCCCTCATAAGCTAATGCATCATAAAGGTTGAGGAACGTGTCGTTCCTTAAAAAGCTATAATCTTTCTCTTGACTGTACTCCATACCTCGTGCTTATCAAAATGGTGGATGAGATTTCAATCAAAGCACCCCCAAAGGTAACGAGCCCGCGATATATCTCAAGTCAGCGATATATCCTTAACGATGTAACGTTGAAAAAACGAACTGTCTGCATTTTAAGACCGGTACCCCAGCCAGCGCTGGGCCCCGGTAATTACCGTATTTAGTACGGCGACACGCTTTGGAATTTCCACCCGCGGCGCGACTCGTCAGGATGTGTTGAATTGCTTCAAAGACTTCAACTTGAAATAAACTGTTTAAACGGCAAAAAAAGAAGGATGATCAAACCAATTTGAATCAGGAAGGTGTATTTCAACGTTGAAATATTGTTTTTTTGTTCGCTGCGA
>JAHPZR010030034.1:2500-20147 GCA_019787425.1 Platygyra sinensis | reverse complement strand
TTTACTTGAAATTTCCGCAGTACAAACTGTCAACACCTCCTTCTCTTATCGCTCTTATCTTGATCACTTTGGCTCGATTTCTTCAGCGCGAAGGAAAAGTAAATATGGAAAACCATACGTAAAAAGATAACCCTTATTGTTGCATTGCTTTGGTTCATTATTTTCATTGACCAGTTATATATATATATATAAAAAAAAAACATTTATTGCAGGAAGACAATGTAATAGTTTAATACGCAGGTTTCCGTGTTCATTGGCGACTGCATGCCGCAATTCCATGTGCGTGTGTCTGAAGCTATAATTTCAATTTGTAACCGGTGGGAATTGGAAGAGTTCAAAACAACACGCAAGCGTGTATTCAATCGTTTTTGGTAGCCTTAAGTCTCGTCCTTGTGTTTTCTATACAAACCAAACCAAACAAAACGTTACAATTGAAAAGTCGCAGCGAACAAAAAAAACAATATTTCAACGTTGAAATACACCTTCCTGATTCAAATTGGTTTGATCATCCTTCTTTTTTTGCCGTTTAAACAGTTTATTTCAAGTTGAAGTCTTTGAAGCAATTCAACACATCCTGACGAGTCGCGCCGCGGGTGGAAATTCCAAAGCGTGTCGCCGTACTAAATACGGTAATTACCGGGGCCCAGCGCTGGCTGGGGTACCGGTCTTAAAATGCAGACAGTTCGTTTTTTCAACGTTACATCGTTAAGGATATATCGCTGACTTGAGATATATCGCGGGCTCGTTACCTTTGGGGGTGCTTTGATTGAAATCTCATCCACCATTTTGATAAGCACGAGGTATGGAGTACAGTCAAGAGAAAGATTATAGCTTTTTAAGGAACGACACGTTCCTCAACCTTTATGATGCATTAGCTTATGAGGGAAAATTTATGATTGAGTATTTGGAGAGACAAATTTACGAACGATTACTTAAGAGTGAACCTTCCATCGTGAAACTTATCGAGAATAAGAGCGACTTGCCAAAGCTATCTACATTGAGTGAACCCTCCATCGTAAAATCTATCGAGAATCAAAGCGAACACTTATCAAAGCTGACTTTATATCATCTTAAAAATCGCTACAAGGCGATCTAGACGTGCTCGTGAACGAGCAGAATTCCACTGCTATTTCTAAGAGGTCTCAACAAAAAGAGTAGCATGTTGAAGAAATTTGTCTTCAAAAAGATTTCAACGATTGAGATACCGAAGTCTTCAAAGCTGCATCGCTATGTTAATAACATGAGAAAACTTTGTCATGCACGATATAGATGTAACAACAAACGCGATCCAAAGATAATTAACTTGAATAAAATGGCTATGCCCAAAAAAGCTTATTTGTTGTCTTTCTTTAGCAGGCATTATCACAAGATAATGAAACTAATCCAGGACCTACTCAATACAACACTGGTCATCAAGAATTAATAATTAGACCTTTTATGCAAAATCACAGCTCAACAAAGCAGTTGCCCTCTCTTAATTATTTTCTCTGAGAATTTGATGCAGTCAAGTATCGGTGAGCTTGGTTTACAATCAATAGATGTTGGCAGTGCAGGTGATTGTTTCTTCAGTTAGATCTGTATCACATCAATTATATGGCAATAGCAACCATCATATGCATATACGTACTGCTGGGGTTCAATTTATGAGAGAAAACCCAGAGAGATTTATTGAGAGCAATATCGAAAATTCATGGCTAAGATACCTGAATAATATGTGTTTTCAAGGTACATGGGCTGATGCACTTATCATTCAAGCAGTCGCGGATGCATTAAAAGTTACTATACAAATAGTAGAATCTAATCAAGGCTTTGCACCACTTACCACTGTTTACCCAGTTCTGGAACGAAATACAATTACTATAGGTCATATTGATGAATGCCACTATGTATCAACCACTGCCTTACAATCAAATGCCTCCATTTCAATGTGCAATGAATTAACGAATGATACTCAGCCATCAAGAAATAAGCATTTTATTATGTCCGTATATGCAGTTCAGAGTTCGAAATCGAATATTTCATGTGAACGAACAATTATTTTTAAAAACATTTGTTACTGTTATAACGAGAATACACAATTCAAATAAAATTTTAATATTAATATGAGTTGATTGACAAAATAACTATTAAAATTACTTACATCTAAGCAGGTGTTCAAACTGTCTCTAATTGTAAATTAAGTCAATATTAGCCTCCACGGAAGAGGGAGGAAGGAGTGCGAAGATTAAAAATGGAATCCGGTGTCCCACTGGGCCCCGGTAAGTTCCACGAGTTCAATCGCAAACGGGAATAAATGCTAATGTTGAAAGTCAAAGCAGGCCATTTTTGTTGAAGCTTGAGATACATTGCATGACCGGAAGAAAAGTTCAATTTACATGAAATGATCAAAATACTAACCGTTTTTTGGAAAACCTTAGAATGGAATGTGAAATTCTGGAATTTTTCGTGTTTCAGCAAGGCAAAGAGAAATCCGATATCTACCAAAAACAAACAAAATGATAATGCCTGTGTCTGAAGGTTGCGTTTCGCACGTTTGCGATCTAGCATCAATGTATTTTATTTCTTTCACATGCTCTGTAGGAACTACAAAATTTTGCCAATGATAAAGAAAACTATAATTTTACTCATGAGAAAGCTGCGACAAATATACAGTCGCTACATGCCATCAGTTTCTTTTCGATAATAATTAGAGCTTTCGTAAATTAAATTAATTCAATATTCTTTTCCCACATCATACCGTTATAATTGTAAAGGGAAAACGAATGTTATTTCTTAAATAAATGGTAAAGAAGTTTTCTTTTCGCAAAAAATATCATTTTAGGAACAAATGTCACTTCCGGAATACTTGCAACCAAACATGTATGTAACTGATTTCAGTCATCGAAACCGATGCGGTTGCAAATGAAACGGCGTCCGTGGAAACAGTGCCTAAAGGGCTTTGTACGTGAAACTGATAAGAAATTATATTGTCTGTGCACTCCTCGTTGTTTACAATTAACATTCATTCATTCCGTCATGGATCTTTGGAAATGAAAAATAAATAAAAATAAAATAATAACTTGAAATTGTGGTGCCCAGACTGGCGATCAGAAGTGTAAAGTTAGTCTCCAGCGGACCAAATCCAGCCGCTTTGGCGACCCCACAGGTCGCAACGTCGAGCCCTGACATTTTTCAGCAAATGAACCATGAAGGCTCAACGCAAAATCCCAAAGGATTAATATAAATGATAAATTAAAAGGAAAAATAATTAGGAAATTTCCCTTTCAAAACCAGATATCGAAACAAAACTGCAAAGCGCGGCCCATCGAAATCCAGCGAGTGACACCAGTGACCATGTGAAGAAATTACCATGAGGAAACTAGGCACGAGTCCAATCCCCACCTCGCTCCCGGCCCGTGTAAAGCAAATCAAAAGAAATCCCCACCCCCACAGCGAACACCATTAAAATCCCCCACATTCCCCCACCTTGGCCCGGGGTGGGGGTGGGGGGGGGGGGGGGGTCGGGATTTCAATTGATAAGTGCATAATCTTTTAATGTGTTTGTAATGTATGCATTATGTTTGGCACATGAAAAGATCGGTTTTTGAATTCAAGTTAACCTTGTACCGTTCTTTTAATTTCAACATGCTTAGTCTAATAAAACGGCAGAATCGACCCAAATACACTAGTGTCGATTTGTCGAATTTTAATTCAACGTTTGGACCGATCATAAAACGAAAAACAATTGTAGCCATAAGACTGTACCTTATTTTCTTCGACAACCAGTTTGATAAGATCGGCAAGGCCATTTTGTTCCAAGAAATCCCTTGCAGCCATATCAACAGTTCTGAGAAATAGATGTGAGCAGAAGCATATGGTGAATTACCTAGGAGCAAAGCTCGATCGGCAAAGAAAGCATAAGATTCGAACTTTAAAGGAGATTAAGAAGGCAAAATTGCTTTAAGAATAATTTCATCATCGAAATGGACACTTACCTATGTTTCTTTACAGTAGGTCAAGTCTAAAATAAGAATAAAACACACGAAGTATTACGAGCTGTTGAATTCACAGCTTCGAAGAATTCGAAAAAAGCGGGAGCGAATGTACGTGATTGTAGAGCATTCTGGTAATGGAGGTGTAATACGCCACTAGACGTCAATACCTGTGCTTGCCGGGAATTTCACGAGTATTTTCAAAGTTTTCAAAAATTGCCCGAGTCGCGAAGCGACGAGGGCAATTTGGAAAACTTTGAAAATACAAGTGAAATTAATCCTTAATTGCCCGAGAGCACTTGCGATTACTTGTTTATCACATAAAGGGCAAAATTTTGTACAAAGGACAACTTTCAAGGTCCTGCCGTCGCGTAAACAGGTTTTCCGGTTGTCATTATTTAACAGGCTAGCAGTAGCGTGGGGAAAGCCTACTATAATTGTAAGAAAAACACTGCAAGTTGAATTCACTCAAAGCAATTTCTTTACAAACAAAACTTTAAGCAATCTAACTTCTATTCACCTGTTTTGCGAAGCTTGCAACGGCGGGAAACTACTTGATCGATCGATGACTGAAGTAAACAAGAGTCTAAACAAGCTCTAATAACTTCTTGAATCCAAAACTGTCCTTTCCAATGTGAAAACTTTACGTGCCAACACAATTTACGCTGTTTTTACGCCGATAAGGTGAGCTGTAATACTAAAAAGGCTACCCGAAGTAAAAGGAAGAAATTAACTTTCAGTTTGGCGGCCATGAAGTTCTGCAATTCTATGTTTCGTGCAACACCAGCCGTCCCCACTCAAACTTTTTTCAGGCTGCGGATCAATGGATTTTTAGTCGGAAAAATCCTTTTGCTTTTCTACCAAAAGACTGCGCTTTGTTGAATGTTGATTCTCTTTCACGTTGAGATGAAATAACCCTGTTTAGATCAAATTCAGAAGTGATGCGTTTCTGAAATTTCTTTTCAAAATCCGTTTGGAGCGGGAAACCAACTTAATGCAGGGGTGCTCAGCCAATCAGCATCAAGTAGTCATGCCCTCTTGATTACCAAAAGTGTCCTCGTGATTAAGAAAAAATGCCCTCTGTCTCAGCCAATCAGCATTAAGTAATTTTGCCCCGTATGTGATAACCCCTTGTAATAATCATCTCCACATGAAAAAATATTTCCATATTTCTTTAGTGGATGGGGGTTACGTATAAAACGACAGGGGAAAACAAATGAAGTTGTTTTTAGTCAACCACGGGGGATTTTCTCGAAGACGCCATGTTGCGAGTAGCATAAATTAATTAATTGGCCCGATGCTTATGCGCGGGCTCAAATGTGCGCATGCGAGTTCAACGAAGGCGCTGTCCTGGCAATATTTTCTCATCAGCAAAAGAAAAGCAGAAGGCTTGCAAGAGAACGTCGGACAAACAAAGCTTTTCACGAAGAGGTAAATGAGGAAATACATAAATTAGACTAAACGGTGGTCGGTTATACAGGCTTCAGTAGATCATTTAACATCAAGTTTTGTGAGATTTTTTGTGCTGTATGCGGCATGCTTGTATCAAAATTAAAACGAACAGAAAAATGAAAATTAAAAAGTTTTTTCTTATCATTTACTTCAAAAACTTAGCCTGTGAATCACATTTTGGATGAAACCAATTGCAATTTACATCAGTTAGCTGCTTGTGTTGATGTCGCGACCTCTGTATCCAAGCCCTTAATTTCTCTGGCAGCTGGAAATTTATTTCTAAGCACGGGTATTCTGTTCACTGGTAACAGCTACACCAGCTTTGCTCCTAGTGTTGCAAAAGTAACAAACCTTCAAATTTTCAGTGACAGAAATTTTAATTCTACCCAGGAAAAATTACCTGTTTCCTGTCGTCAACAAAGTTTACAGGGAACACGAAGAAGACATTCTTGATGAAGTCAGAAACAAAGAAGTAGTGGCGGGAGGTGACGTTAGATGCGATATTCGGGGACACTCGGCAATGTGTCAAAATAAGGCACATATAGCACAGTTGACACTTATATATCTAAATTGATTGAGTTCTCTTTAGTTCAGGTGACAGAAGTAAATAATTCCAATGGAATGGAATTAGAGGGTCTTAAGCGTTGCCTTGACCATCTTCAGGAGGAGCAGGTGGTGATATCAAAATTATTAACCGATAGGCATGTTCAAGTACGTGCGCATATGAAAAACGAGACATTGCAAATCAAAGATAACTTTGACGCATAGCATATGGCAAAGTCGGTGCAAAAAAGAAAATACATAAAAAAAAAATCAGGCAAAGCTCTGCGCAGAACCTAGGCCGTGGATTGAGGCAGTTATTATATTTCTCATCTTTGGTGGTCCGCTGAAGCATCGAACGGAAATGACTAATTGACTAATGACTGATTGTAGTTAAACCGAATTATAGGTAGCACTTTTGTAAAGCTTGAAATGTTACATTTTTGAACAATTGAATCGCATTTTGGAGGATTAAACGAGCTCAACACAACGTTCAAAATAAATCTCACAGCTGACAAATTATTTGTGATCATTTGTGTACATAAGCTTACATGTTATTTAGCTTTGTTGGTGCTCTCATTCCTCGCACTTGACACCAACCCACGATAGCGGACTCTCGGACTTC
Source organism: Platygyra sinensis (assembly GCA_019787425.1). NCBI lineage: Eukaryota > Metazoa > Cnidaria > Anthozoa > Scleractinia > Merulinidae > Platygyra > Platygyra sinensis. Next base: position 13,559 of record JAHPZR010030034.1, on the reverse strand, counting down.
CTTTTGTAAACTAATGGTTTTAAAGAGAGGGTGCCTTGTTTTACATCTGTCTGAACCCAGATTATATAAACAGGTTATAGTGCAACAAGCTCGCCATTTCGTCAGTTTTGCCAGCAACGCACGCACGCAAAGGGTGCAAAAAATATCAAATAAATGAAATAAATCAAACAATACTTTCTTCCCGCCGAGTCTATGGCTGATTATTAGCTTCCCAGTGCCAAAGTAATTACAATCGGCTGAGCGAAAAAGTATTTTTCACTACGATGTATTTCCTCTTCGGCGCTCATCTTGACTCTCTTGAACATCATCTTTTTCTGACTCCGAAATTCTCGCATAGGTTCAACAGAATAAAGCTTGATCTCAGCTATAATCCAAACTAAATCAGAAGTTTCGACGCAACTTTCTTCACAAATTCTGTTGATTTAAAAACATGCTGTGCGCAGTGACGTCACACCAAGCATTCCTATTATGGAAGTAACTGGAAGAAAAAATGTGAAAATGGCGGACGTTCAATTACGAAAAAGTAATGACCACAGGTTTAGGACTTTTTTGGTCTCTTTCCAAAGGCTTAAGTCACTTTTCGTTGCTTTTTACTACAAATCTAAGCTATGTCAATAGCTTTACGCTCCCATATAAAATATGACTCCTAGCCCTCCGTTCTCCTTTAACAGGGGCGGATCCAGGATTTTTCTTAGGAGGGGGTGCACCTCTAAGGAATGACGTCACTGACCGGTGAGGTAAACAAATTTTAAAAGCGAATACGAAGAAGAAGGCTTCATCTCAGGGGGTGGGGGGGGGGGTGCACACCCCCCGCACCCTCCCCCTAGATCCGCCCCTGTTTAAAGTGTACACAGGTGAAACAACAGCCGCGAAAACATGAAGATCGGTCTGCTTTGAAATCGAGTCTTCATACTAGATCGCCGATTTAAAGCATCTTTCTGGACTTAACAAGACAAAAATGGTAATGTACAGTATTCGAAGCTGAATTCAACTTTCGGAACGACTGGTAAGGCCACGGCTGATAAAATGACTGCAAAAGTCATCGGTAAAAACTCAAACTTTCGCTTTAGCGTAAAAAATGAATTTTAGCAGCTATCTTGTAGCGAAGCACGTCTGCAAACATTTGAACACTTATAGACTTTTAGATAGATATTTTTCAGATCTTCAGTGAAAGTTTATTGGTATGGAGCTCCTTGTCACGTTTCTTTCCTTTGAGTGACTGAATTTGGGAATTTTAGGTTTTAAGGTATCAGCCAACCCAAAATTAGCCGTCCCTTTTCTTTGTCAAAGCCAAGACCGGCCCACTGGAAAATTTGGACGATTTACAGACTTCATAAAAGTTAATCAAATCTTTTGTAAAATGTCTACATTTCCTTTGTAAACTACGATGTCTGTAAATTTGAACACTTACAGAGATTTTGTAATCTTCTTAAAAAGTCTGTAAATTTTAACACATTTTTTGTCTTGGCATCGCGCAAAATGTCTGTAAAATATTGCTATTTTTCTTGTAAATTTAGGCTGAAATTTACAGAGATTTTATGGCATATGTATACATCTCTGTAAAATCTCCGCATACTCTTTGTAAAAAAAAGCAGAAAAAAATGTCTGTAAATCCAATAACACAAAATCTTCATATAATCTCTGTAAAAGAAAGCTGCATAGAATCTTAGTAAAATCTAGATAAATAAGCTACACAAAATGTTACAGAAAAGTTCAGATAATATCTGTAAAATGTACACATTTTATTGAACTAAATATTACCAAAATCATTATGAAAAAGAGACAGGGTGATCAAACGTAATCTAAATAAAATCTGCACAAAAATGCACAAAATGTCTGTAAAATGTATACACTTTAATGTTTGCAGACGTGCTTCGCTACAAGATAGCTGCTAAAATTCATTTTTTACGCTAAAGCGAAAGTTTGAGTTTTTACCGATGACTTTTGCAGTCATTTTATCAGCCGTGGCCTTACCAGTCGTTCCGAAAGTTGAATTCAGCTTCGAATACTGTACATTACCATTTTGTCTTGTTAAGTCCAGAAAGATGCTTTAAATCGGCGATCTAGTATGAAGACTCGATTTCAAAGCAGACCGATCTTCATGTTTTCGCGGCTGTTGTTTCACCTGTGTACACTTTAAACAGGGGCGGATCTAGGGGGAGGGTGCGGGGGTGTGCACCCCCCCCCCCACCCCCTGAGATGAAGCCTTCTTCTTCGTATTCGCTTTTAAAATTTGTTTACCTCACCGGTCAGTGACGTCATTCCTTAGAGGTGCACCCCTCCTAAGAAAAATCCTGGATCCGCCCCTGTTAAAGGAGAACGGAGGGCTAGGAGTCATATTTTATATGGGAGCGTAAAGCTATTGACATAGCTTAGATTTGTAGTAAAAAGCAACGAAAAGTGACTTAAGCCTTTGGAAAGAGACCAAAAAAGTCCTAAACCTGTGGTCATTACTTTTTCGTAATTGAACGTCCGCCATTTTCACATTTTTTCTTCCAGTTACTTCCATAATAGGAATGCTTGGTGTGACGTCACTGCGCACAGCATGTTTTTAAATCAACAGAATTTGTGAAGAAAGTTGCGTCGAAACTTCTGATTTAGTTTGGATTATAGCTGAGATCAAGCTTTATTCTGTTGAACCTATGCGAGAATTTCGGAGTCAGAAAAAGATGATGTTCAAGAGAGTCAAGATGAGCGCCGAAGAGGAAATACATCGTAGTGAAAAATACTTTTCGCTCAGCCGATTGTAATTACTTTGGCACTGGGAAGCTAATAATCAGCCATAGACTCGGCGGGAAGAAAGTATTGTTTGATTTATTTCATTTATTTGATATTTTTTGCACCCTTTGCGTGCGTGCGTTGCTGGCAAAACTGACGAAATGGCGAGCTTGTTGCACTATAACCTGTTTATATAATCTGGGTTCAGACAGATGTAAAACAAGGCACCCTCTCTTTAAAACCATTAGTTTACAAAAGGAAGTCCGAGAGTCCGCTATCGTGGGTTGGTGTCAAGTGCGAGGAATGAGAGCACCAACAAAGCTAAATAACATGTAAGCTTATGTACACAAATGATCACAAATAATTTGTCAGCTGTGAGATTTATTTTGAACGTTGTGTTGAGCTCGTTTAATCCTCCAAAATGCGATTCAATTGTTCAAAAATGTAACATTTCAAGCTTTACAAAAGTGCTACCTATAATTCGGTTTAACTACAATCAGTCATTAGTCAATTAGTCATTTCCGTTCGATGCTTCAGCGGACCACCAAAGATGAGAAATATAATAACTGCCTCAATCCCACGGCCTAGGTTCTGCGCAGAGCTTTGCCTGATTTTTTTTTATGTATTTTCTTTTTTGCACCGACTTTGCCATATGCTATGCGTCAAAGTTATCTTTGATTTGCAATGTCTCGTTTTTCATATGCGCACGTACTTGAACATGCCTATCGGTTAATAATTTTGATATCACCACCTGCTCCTCCTGAAGATGGTCAAGGCAACGCTTAAGACCCTCTAATTCCATTCCATTGGAATTATTTACTTCTGTCACCTGAACTAAAGAGAACTCAATCAATTTAGATATATAAGTGTCAACTGTGCTATATGTGCCTTATTTTGACACATTGCCGAGTGTCCCCGAATATCGCATCTAACGTCACCTCCCGCACTACAGGGACACACGAAGAAGACATTCTTGATGAAGTCAGAAACAAAGACGTAGTGGCGGGAGGTGACGTTAGATGCGATATTCGGGACACTCGGCAATGTGTCAAAATAAGGCACATATAGCACAGTTGACACTTATATATCTAAATTGATTGAGTTCTCTTTAGTTCAGGTGACAGAAGTAAATAATTCCAATGGAATGGAATTAGAGGGTCTTAAGCGTTGCCTTGACCATCTTCAGGAGGAGCAGGTGGTGATATCAAAATTATTAACCGATAGGCATGTTCAAGTACGTGCGCATATGAAAAACGAGACATTGCAAATCAAAGATAACTTTGACGCATAGCATATGGCAAAGTCGGTGCAAAAAAGAAAATACATAAAAAAAAAAATCAGGCAAAGCTCTGCGCAGAACCTAGGCCGTGGGATTGAGGCAGTTATTATATTTCTCATCTTTGGTGGTCCGCTGAAGCATCGAACGGAAATGACTAATTGACTAATGACTGATTGTAGTTAAACCGAATTATAGGTAGCACTTTTGTAAAGCTTGAAATGTTACATTTTTGAACAATTGAATCGCATTTTGGAGGATTAAACGAGCTCAACACAACGTTCAAAATAAATCTCACAGCTGACAAATTATTTGTGATCATTTGTGTACATAAGCTTACATGTTATTTAGCTTTGTTGGTGCTCTCATTCCTCGCACTTGACACCAACCCACGATAGCGGACTCTCGGACTTCCTTTTGTAAACTAATGGTTTTAAAGAGAGGGTGCCTTGTTTTACATCTGTCTGAACCCAGATTATATAAACAGGTTATAGTGCAACAAGCTCGCCATTTCGTCAGTTTTGCCAGCAACGCACGCACGCAAAGGGTGCAAAAAATATCAAATAAATGAAATAAATCAAACAATACTTTCTTCCCGCCGAGTCTATGGCTGATTATTAGCTTCCCAGTGCCAAAGTAATTACAATCGGCTGAGCGAAAAGTATTTTTCACTACGATGTATTTCCTCTTCGGCGCTCATCTTGACTCTCTTGAACATCATCTTTTTCTGACTCCGAAATTCTCGCATAGGTTCAACAGAATAAAGCTTGATCTCAGCTATAATCCAAACTAAATCAGAAGTTTCGACGCAACTTTCTTCACAAATTCTGTTGATTTAAAAACATGCTGTGCGCAGTGACGTCACACCAAGCATTCCTATTATGGAAGTAACTGGAAGAAAAAATGTGAAAATGGCGGACGTTCAATTACGAAAAAGTAATGACCACAGGTTTAGGACTTTTTTGGTCTCTTTCCAAAGGCTTTAAGTCACTTTTCGTTGCTTTTTACTACAAATCTAAGCTATGTCAATAGCTTTACGCTCCCATATAAAATATGACTCCTAGCCCTCCGTTCTCCTTTAACAGGGGCGGATCCAGGATTTTTCTTAGGAGGGGGTGCACCTCTAAGGAATGACGTCACTGACCGGTGAGGTAAACAAATTTTAAAAGCGAATACGAAGAAGAAGGCTTCATCTCAGGGGGTGGGGGGGGGGGTGCACACCCCCCGCACCCTCCCCCTAGATCCGCCCCTGTTTAAAGTGTACACAGGTGAAACAACAGCCGCGAAAACATGAAGATCGGTCTGCTTTGAAATCGAGTCTTCATACTAGATCGCCGATTTAAAGCATCTTTCTGGACTTAACAAGACAAAAATGGTAATGTACAGTATTCGAAGCTGAATTCAACTTTCGGAACGACTGGTAAGGCCACGGCTGATAAAATGACTGCAAAAGTCATCGGTAAAAACTCAAACTTTCGCTTTAGCGTAAAAAATGAATTTTAGCAGCTATCTTGTAGCGAAGCACGTCTGCAAACATTAAAGTGTATACATTTTACAGACATTTTGTGCATTTTTGTGCAGATTTTATTTAGATTACGTTTGATCACCCTGTCTCTTTTTCATAATGATTTTGGTAATATTTAGTTCAATAAAATGTGTACATTTTACAGATATTATCTGAACTTTTCTGTAACATTTTGTGTAGCTTATTTATCTAGATTTTACTAAGATTCTATGCAGCTTTCTTTTACAGAGATTATATGAAGATTTTGTGTTATTGGATTTACAGACATTTTTTTCTGCTTTTTTTTACAAAGAGTATGCGGAGATTTTACAGAGATGTATACATATGCCATAAAATCTCTGTAAATTTCAGCCTAAATTTACAAGAAAAATAGCAATATTTTACAGACATTTTGCGCGATGCCAAGACAAAAAATGTGTTAAAATTTACAGACTTTTTAAGAAGATTACAAAATCTCTGTAAGTGTTCAAATTTACAGACATCGTAGTTTACAAAGGAAATGTAGACATTTTACAAAAGATTTGATTAACTTTTATGAAGTCTGTAAATCGTCCAAATTTTCCAGTGGGCCGGTCTTGGCTTTGACAAAGAAAAGGGACGGCTAATTTTGGGTTGGCTGATACCTTAAAACCTAAAATTCCCAAATTCAGTCACTCAAAGGAAAGAAACGTGACAAGGAGCTCCATACCAATAAACTTTCACTGAAGATCTGAAAAATATCTATCTAAAAGTCTATAAGTGTTCAAATGTTTGCAGACGTGCTTCGCTACAAGATAGCTGCTAAAATTCATTTTTTACGCTAAAGCGAAAGTTTGAGTTTTTACCGATGACTTTTGCAGTCATTTTATCAGCCGTGGCCTTACCAGTCGTTCCGAAAGTTGAATTCAGCTTCGAATACTGTACATTACCATTTTTGTCTTGTTAAGTCCAGAAAGATGCTTTAAATCGGCGATCTAGTATGAAGACTCGATTTCAAAGCAGACCGATCTTCATGTTTTCGCGGCTGTTGTTTCACCTGTGTACACTTTAAACAGGGGCGGATCTAGGGGGAGGGTGCGGGGGGTGTGCACCCCCCCCCCACCCCCTGAGATGAAGCCTTCTTCTTCGTATTCGCTTTTAAAATTTGTTTACCTCACCGGTCAGTGACGTCATTCCTTAGAGGTGCACCCCCTCCTAAGAAAAATCCTGGATCCGCCCCTGTTAAAGGAGAACGGAGGGCTAGGAGTCATATTTTATATGGGAGCGTAAAGCTATTGACATAGCTTAGATTTGTAGTAAAAAGCAACGAAAAGTGACTTAAGCCTTTGGAAAGAGACCAAAAAAGTCCTAAACCTGTGGTCATTACTTTTTCGTAATTGAACGTCCGCCATTTTCACATTTTTTCTTCCAGTTACTTCCATAATAGGAATGCTTGGTGTGACGTCACTGCGCACAGCATGTTTTTAAATCAACAGAATTTGTGAAGAAAGTTGCGTCGAAACTTCTGATTTAGTTTGGATTATAGCTGAGATCAAGCTTTATTCTGTTGAACCTATGCGAGAATTTCGGAGTCAGAAAAAGATGATGTTCAAGAGAGTCAAGATGAGCGCCGAAGAGGAAATACATCGTAGTGAAAAATACTTTTTCGCTCAGCCGATTGTAATTACTTTGGCACTGGGAAGCTAATAATCAGCCATAGACTCGGCGGGAAGAAAGTATTGTTTGATTTATTTCATTTATTTGATATTTTTTGCACCCTTTGCGTGCGTGCGTTGCTGGCAAAACTGACGAAATGGCGAGCTTGTTGCACTATAACCTGTTTATATAATCTGGGTTCAGACAGATGTAAAACAAGGCACCCTCTCTTTAAAACCATTAGTTTACAAAAGGAAGTCCGAGAGTCCGCTATCGTGGGTTGGTGTCAAGTGCGAGGAATGAGAGCACCAACAAAGCTAAATAACATGTAAGCTTATGTACACAAATGATCACAAATAATTTGTCAGCTGTGAGATTTATTTTGAACGTTGTGTTGAGCTCGTTTAATCCTCCAAAATGCGATTCAATTGTTCAAAAATGTAACATTTCAAGCTTTACAAAAGTGCTACCTATAATTCGGTTTAACTACAATCAGTCATTAGTCAATTAGTCATTTCCGTTCGATGCTTCAGCGGACCACCAAAGATGAGAAATATAATAACTGCCTCAATCCACGGCCTAGGTTCTGCGCAGAGCTTTGCCTGATTTTTTTTTTATGTATTTTCTTTTTTGCACCGACTTTGCCATATGCTATGCGTCAAAGTTATCTTTGATTTGCAATGTCTCGTTTTTCATATGCGCACGTACTTGAACATGCCTATCGGTTAATAATTTTGATATCACCACCTGCTCCTCCTGAAGATGGTCAAGGCAACGCTTAAGACCCTCTAATTCCATTCCATTGGAATTATTTACTTCTGTCACCTGAACTAAAGAGAACTCAATCAATTTAGATATATAAGTGTCAACTGTGCTATATGTGCCTTATTTTGACACATTGCCGAGTGTCCCCGAATATCGCATCTAACGTCACCTCCCGCCACTACTTCTTTGTTTCTGACTTCATCAAGAATGTCTTCTTCGTGTTCCCTGTAAACTTTGTTGACGACAGGAAACAGGTAATTTTTCCTGGGTAGAATTAAAATTTCTGTCACTGAAAATTTGAAGGTTTGTTACTTTTGCAACACTAGGAGCAAAGCTGGTGTAGCTGTTACCAGTGAACAGAATACCCGTGCTTAGAAATAAATTTCCAGCTGCCAGAGAAATTAAGGGCTTGGATACAGAGGTCGCGACATCAACACAAGCAGCTAACTGATGTAAATTGCAATTGGTTTCATCCAAAATGTGATTCACAGGCTAAGTTTTTGAAGTAAATGATAAGAAAAAACTTTTTAATTTTCATTTTTCTGTTCGTTTTAATTTTGATACAAGCATGCCGCATACAGCACAAAAAATCTCACAAAACTTGATGTTAAATGATCTACTGAAGCCTGTATAACCGACCACCGTTTAGTCTAATTTATGTATTTCCTCATTTACCTCTTCGTGAAAAGCTTTGTTTGTCCGACGTTCTCTTGCAAGCCTTCTGCTTTTCTTTTGCTGATGAGAAAATATTGCCAGGACAGCGCCTTCGTTGAACTCGCATGCGCACATTTGAGCCCGCGCATAAGCATCGGGCCAATTAATTAATTTATGCTACTCGCAACATGGCGTCTTCGAGAAAATCCCCCGTGGTTGACTAAAAACAACTTCATTTGTTTTCCCCTGTCGTTTTATACGTAACCCCCATCCACTAAAGAAATATGGAAATATTTTTTCATGTGGAGATGATTATTACAAGGGGTTATCACATACGGGGCAAAATTACTTAATGCTGATTGGCTGAGACAGAGGGCATTTTTTCTTAATCACGAGGACACTTTTGGTAATCAAGAGGGCATGACTACTTGATGCTGATTGGCTGAGCACCCCTGCATTAAGTTGGTTTCCCGCTCCAAACGGATTTTGAAAAGAAATTTCAGAAACGCATCACTTCTGAATTTGATCTAAACAGGGTTATTTCATCTCAACGTGAAAGAGAATCAACATTCAACAAAGCGCAGTCTTTTGGTAGAAAAGCAAAAGGATTTTTCCGACTAAAAATCCATTGATCCGCAGCCTGAAAAAAGTTTGAGTGGGGACGGCTGGTGTTGCACGAAACATAGAATTGCAGAACTTCATGGCCGCCAAACTGAAAGTTAATTTCTTCCTTTTACTTCGGGTAGCCTTTTTAGTATTACAGCTCACCTTATCGGCGTAAAAACAGCGTAAATTGTGTTGGCACGTAAAGTTTTCACATTGGAAAGGACAGTTTTGGATTCAAGAAGTTATTAGAGCTTGTTTAGACTCTTGTTTACTTCAGTCATCGATCGATCAAGTAGTTTCCCGCCGTTGCAAGCTTCGCAAAACAGGTGAATAGAAGTTAGATTGCTTAAAGTTTTGTTTGTAAAGAAATTGCTTTGAGTGAATTCAACTTGCAGTGTTTTTCTTACAATTATAGTAGGCTTTCCCCACGCTACTGCTAGCCTGTTAAATAATGACAACCGGAAAACCTGTTTACGCGACGGCAGGACCTTGAAAGTTGTCCTTTGTACAAAATTTTGCCCTTTATGTGATAAACAAGTAATCGCAAGTGCTCTCGGGCAATTAAGGATTAATTTCACTTGTATTTTCAAAGTTTTCCAAATTGCCCTCGTCGCTTCGCGACTCGGGCAATTTTTGAAAACTTTGAAAATACTCGTGAAATTCCCGGCAAGCACAGGTATTGACGTCTAGTGGCGTATTACACCTCCATTACCAGAATGCTCTACAATCACGTACATTCGCTCCCGCTTTTTTCGAATTCTTCGAAGCTGTGAATTCAACAGCTCGTAATACTTCGTGTGTTTTATTCTTATTTTAGACTTGACCTACTGTAAAGAAACATAGGTAAGTGTCCATTTCGATGATGAAATTATTCTTAAAGCAATTTTGCCTTCTTAATCTCCTTTAAAGTTCGAATCTTATGCTTTCTTTGCCGATCGAGCTTTGCTCCTAGGTAATTCACCATATGCTTCTGCTCACATCTATTTCTCAGAACTGTTGATATGGCTGCAAGGGATTTCTTGGAACAAAATGGCCTTGCCGATCTTATCAAACTGGTTGTCGAAGAAAATAAGGTACAGTCTTATGGCTACAATTGTTTTTCGTTTTATGATCGGTCCAAACGTTGAATTAAAATTCGACAAATCGACACTAGTGTATTTGGGTCGATTCTGCCGTTTTATTAGACTAAGCATGTTGAAATTAAAAGAACGGTACAAGGTTAACTTGAATTCAAAAACCGATCTTTTCATGTGCCAAACATAATGCATACATTACAAACACATTAAAAGATTATGCACTTATCAATTGAAATCCCGACCCCCCCCCCCCCCCCACCCCCACCCCGGGCCAAGGTGGGGGAATGTGGGGGATTTTAATGGTGTTCGCTGTGGGGGTGGGGATTTCTTTTGATTTGCTTTACACGGGCCGGGAGCGAGGTGGGGATTGGACTCGTGCCTAGTTTCCTCATGGTAATTTCTTCACATGGTCACTGGTGTCACTCGCTGGATTTCGATGGGCCGCGCTTTGCAGTTTTGTTTCGATATCTGGTTTTGAAAGGGAAATTTCCTAATTATTTTTCCTTTTAATTTATCATTTATATTAATCCTTTGGGATTTTGCGTTGAGCCTTCATGGTTCATTTGCTGAAAAATGTCAGGGCTCGACGTTGCGACCTGTGGGGTCGCCAAAGCGGCTGGATTTGGTCCGCTGGAGACTAACTTTACACTTCTGATCGCCAGTCTGGGCACCACAATTTCAAGTTATTATTTTATTTTTATTTATTTTTCATTTCCAAAGATCCATGACGGAATGAATGAATGTTAATTGTAAACAACGAGGAGTGCACAGACAATATAATTTCTTATCAGTTTCACGTACAAAGCCCTTTAGGCACTGTTTCCA
>JAHPZR010030032.1:0-12500 GCA_019787425.1 Platygyra sinensis | reverse complement strand
AGGTGACTCCCGAGTAAAAGAACCCGCTATAGATTTCCGATGAAACTTGGTATGGTGTCGTTACAGGACAAGGAGATGTTAAGAACGTAATAAAAAGAGGGGGTCACCGTGCTTTATTTCATACCACGATGCTGACAAATGTGGTTATTTAGGTGACTTTTGGTTATCTCAGTGCACAACAAATAAGCTTGATTATTTTTCAATGAGGGGTGTTATATCACACAGATTTCGACTTTCTTTGATTGCTTATTCATCTACGTCCCAGAAAAAAATAGGTCCGCAATGCGAACATGTGTGGCTTACGATTTTTAACATATAATTGGAATCCTGTAGTTTGTCCTGTATGTAGATTCGGTTACAATAAAATTGATTCACGTACACGATTAGATGTTTCCCTAACATTGAATTTTAAAGAAAATGTGAAAATGGGTATCGACATTAAATGCATATTAGTGCAACTCAAGATGTCCAGTAACACCATAGTTTTTTTCACTGTTTGCAAGGTATTCTGTTTTGTTGAATTTATTATAACACATCCAACAGTGATTGTACCTGTCAAGTAGCAGTATTTTAATTCTTCGAAACAGTCCGTCAGCGGAAGCGGAACAGAATTGGTGCGGGAAATCGAGCTAACTGATTGGTCAACGGCAGGAAACCTGTCTAACCAGTCCTCTGGAGTACAAATACCAAGTGATACTTATACTCATCTTAAGCGTTATTTGTACTATGTGAAGTGCAGTTGGATAATAGATAAGCGTATTATAATATTTGTATTTCGTCTCCCCATTGATGAAAGTTTTAGTTATTTACTATTCTTTATTTTTTTTTTTTAATCCTTGTTTGTTCAACACGCAGTTGATACAGATTAAATGATCACCAAATAAATAATTACAGTATAGAAATAAATAAATCAGGTGATACCATACACCTTGTTATCTTTAAGGTCATTTCGCAACGCTAAGTGACTCACCGGAAATTAATAATTAGCTGTTATCAATGTTTTTGGAGCAGTTCTTTTGAGTTGCCTTTATCCGATACCAAACCCTTGACCTATCGCGTGTGGGACATGCTTGTCGACCTAAACTTGTATGTACAAACCATCATGAGTTTCCTCGTTAGCGCAAATTTATGCGGTACTGGATAAACCACAATGCAACCGTCTAAACAAAACAGTATAACCTGTACCCAGACCCGTACTTAAGATTCAACCAGTAAAAGAGCGTAAAACCTCTTCCACAATCTATGTTACACGGACTCAAAAACCACGGGGACTGGAACGAGACAGTCAAAGTCCACTGGACAGCGTGACCTCCGTGAAATTTTGCGGTATCAGGGTTTTGTTTTGTTCACGTTCAAAGTTTGATGCCCAATGCTGTTCTCTGTGTTCAAAATTTGATGCCTAATGCCGTTTTCTGTAAGTAATTTTCTAATGTTGGACAAGCTTGGACAAACGTAAGTTCACACCACTTCGTTGAGCTTTCATTTTCCATTTCCAAATCTTTGATACGTGATTATTTTTCTTATGGCTTCAGATTGTATACCATTACTATTTCGTCATAAATCCTGAAAATTCCAAGCTTTTCTGTCGTCATTCCCTCGTTCAGCGAACCAAACTACACTTATAACTCAAGCTGGGTGTGTATGATGGCTTGTGCAGGAAAACTAACTCGTGATACGATGACCTGAAAAAATTACTCGAACCCAAGCTTACAACCGACTGAACCAAGACAACTAGTTCGCCGTAAGACACTAAACCACGTGACAGGCACTCGACTCTCGTAGACAAATAAATAAATAAATAAATCAGGTGATGGCATAGCGTGGCTTTACACTTCGTGTAAGCCACACAAAAATGGCTTCGAATACCTGCATTATTAATTGATACTTTTATCCTTTAAAGGAAACATAATTTGGACTTGCTCTGTTGGGTATGTTACGTCTCTATCTGTAGCATTTATTTCATTTGCCAAAAAAGTAGCCATAGATTTCTGCCAAATTTTTTGTCAGTTACTGTGGATATTGTTCTCATTGAATTTATAAAATAAAAAGTGGGGGTAACCGTGCTCGTTTAAGAGAAAAGGAGCTTTTATCTCGCTATCGAGCTTAGTTTGAGGGAAATCTCTTATGTTTTGTACGTGCGCGCACTCATGTGTGCACAGTGATGACGCAAAAATCGTGCGCAGTAGGAATGCGCAACGCAAAACTCGCAAATCACCTTAATTACATGTAGAATTTCCAGGGGGGTTGGGGGGGGGGCTCTTAGAAAAAATCTCTTCCATGGGGGAGGTATGGATATTCTCTGGAATTACACATTGGGAAAATGCTGTAGTTATGTGAATTCAGGGATCAAAATTGCGACCAATACGGTCACCAATGCGACTAACTTTTCCTCCTTGGCGACTAAAATTGTTGTTTAGTCACCACTTTGGCGACCTGAATTTTGCATGATTTAAAAGTACAATAAAGCATTAAAGTTAAAAGAAACATCTTGTCCTGCTTTTCGTTCGTCATAAAAGAATGGGCCAAATCGCAATAAAAAAGCCACATTCCCTTCAAACTTTACAGACTTCTGTTCGCAATATTTTTGACTCCATTAGAGTTTCTCTCTTGGAACCGCCCAGGAGCCGCAGAATTTTACAAAGACTGCTGAACGATAATGATTTTGAGAAGAAAAGGTACATGTAAGCTTTAAGCTCAAGGTTAATCAAGTGTTTAGATAAAGCTTGGCGAAAATAAGTTACAATTTATAGTGTTGTTTTTGTTGATCGCGCGACGCGCGCTCACCTCTCAGAAGTGGTTGACTAGCATGTGATCAAAATCTGCCCTGATCAAATTTCTTTCCAGGATAAAAATAGCCGCGTTGGGAACGAAAACGGTGTGTTTATTTCTTAAATTTAGCAATTTCTGGTAGCATTTTTTTAGTTTCTCTGTACTGAACTTAACTTAACAACGATACATTAATACTGTAGAAATTGTATGCAAAAACTGAGAAGTTGCATACAATTTCTACAGTTTCTACCGCGAAAACAAAGCTAGCATTTTTGATGCTAAAATCCAAGTACAGCTGTAAATCTCTGTTTTCGGCGAAACATGCAAGTTGGGCGCCTCTGTGCTAAATGAAAAGTGTTACGTTGTTAAAAAGAAATGGATAAGTAAGTCAAAAAATACTTATTGTATGAATATGTCCCATGCCATGCCAGACGATATCAAATACTTTCAACAAGCGGAACCTGAAAATTATTTTGGTTATACAAACTGGCGACTGAAAATTTGCATCTGGCGACTATATTTCTCCAGTTAGTTGCCAAAAGGCGACCTAACGGTTTTTTTAATTTCGAGCCCTGGAATTAGTTGTCGATATTGACGAAACACCCGCAGATATGGTAATTTTTTTCTCTTCCATCACTAAGATATGAAGGAATTCCCTCAGGTTATGAAAACAAAATTTCGCAGGTATTTGGATGTGAACAATATGAGGGCTGATAAATGCTGTAGACATTCAAAAGTTCTGCTCTCTCAGAACTGGCTCAACAATTGCTGCGCTCAGGAAGGATGCTTCCATCAGGACGTTGAATTTCAACGTACAGCATCTTCAAAAAAGTGAAGTAACTCAAATCCATTTGATGGGTTGTCCAGGATGTTGTAGTAGTCTATACCAAAAAGTGAATGCAGCAAATTGACAGTAAAATTTGCATTTGAGGCATATCATTTAAACTTGGTTCCTTTCTCACCAACAGCAGCGTTCCCATAACTGTGATTTCCAGTTTTTAGTACCCTTTCTTCATCAAAGAAGTGGATTTGATGTGGGTTAAATGTAGAAATAACATTGAGATACTCATCTTGTCTGGCAATTTGTTCCGGAGTATTGCTTTTTGATGGTATGACTGAAAGGTTCTTTTTACTCGTGGCCAAGTCACGTCTCATTCTTTTGTTTATTTGAGAAGCACTTGGCAAATCATCGCAATCTACAATGCCATCTAATAAAAGTCTTTCTTGTGACTCTGAGGCATAAATGTTTGGTGTTATAATTTTCTCAACAGACATAAACTTGAGGACTACTTTGGTAATTTTTAGAACAAAAAAGCTAGTACGGGGGACTTCATATTGAAATGCTTTTGTCAGTGTATTTGAAGTACTTTTTTCAGGTAACCCCAGCTAACTCAAAGTTCTGTTGCAATTTGACATTGGCTTGTCGCTGCATGATTATGGGTAGTTGCCAATTGCCTCATTAGCGACCCCATTTCAGTACTTCATTTTGTAATGCACGTTGTAATATCAACAGGTCTTTGTCTACAAAATGTAGTTTCTAACTATCTGAGTATTTAGTTAAATTCTTCAAGCACAGTCGATTGTGCATATTTACAGAAAAAAAATTGATTTGAAGTTTTCTTTGGCAGCCACTAAGCTTTCTAATTTACTCCTCTGCTTTTTGTGTTTTTTTCTGGATCTTGAATTCTGCTTGCAATGATGATATTAATTTTTGGCTTTCATTTCGGGTTGTTTTTCTCGGATCTTGCAGTTGTTGCTGCTCCCACATAGCCTGAATTTACTGGTGGTTTGTGTGTGACCGCTTTGAAAATGTCTGTTACAAATCCTTCTTTGGATGGCAGCTAATGTAGTCAATTCATCTTGCTCAGCTCTCAATTTCTGCTATTTGCCAGAGGCACTGGTAATCTGCACCTCAAGAACAGGTACATTTTCCTTCATTTTATTCCTCTTTCTATCCAGTGGTTTATTTTCCTGACACGCAGCAATTGAAGACTTTGTGGTGTTGCAAAGAGTTGCTGCAATTGTTGGTGGTGAAATGTCCAGCAGCGGCAACAAATTTGATGATAACATTTGTGAGTTGTAAGAAGGGGCATATCAATTCTTCCCACTAAAGCTGTTAAACCTCTGAGAAACTTCTAGTGGTCTTAGCAGTGTTCTCTTGCTTTCTGGGTCAACAATCGCCTCGTTTTTTCTTTCCAAGATGTGTTTTCTGCCAACAGCAGTTTTCCCTGGTGACAGGAATAATGCATCTATGCTCCCTGAGTGAAGGTATTTTAGCGACCCCAGAGTATGAAATCCATGGCTTTCAAATTCCTTATCACATTTTTTTTAGCAACTTGCAAACTTCCCTCATGCTGTTAGTGACTAAAATCAGATCATTCGGATGATCAAATAGTCTTCACATGCCAACTTTGTAAGGAGGCTTGATCGTCAATCACATTTCATATCTGGCCACAGTAAAGCGCATTGCACTGTAATATCATTATAATAATATTTATATTATTGTTCATTGAACTCTCTAACTTTTTTCTGATTGGCTGAAAGCGTACATTAAATTTTCGCGATCAACACCCTTGATGTGATAACTGCAGAATTATCATGTCAAGGACAATCAAGGTCATGGGTAATCATGTCAAGTTCACACACGTCGTATTGCTTCCCGTCAGTAAAGAAGCAAAACAATGACTTTCATATTTTTATTTAATGTACAGACACAGCTGTATAATAAAACAATTATTAGATTCGGTTTTCTGATATCCAGAATAATCAAAGTTGAGGTAAGGGTTATCAGCTGAAGCCAACCCTTACCGAGACCTTGGTTATCCTGGATATCACAAAAACCTTGTCCAATAATTGATTATTAATTACATGTAATTGACAAGAATACCATTCTTGCATTTTTACATTAGGTCTAGATCTATTTGAGCAAGCAAAAAAAGTAGAAGAAGAAGAAGAAAGACAAAGACCACAACTGGCTTATGAAAAGGCTCTAAGAGATGGCTCTGTGAATGTTTACCGTGGTCGCATATTACTAATTGGTCAGGATCGTGCTGGTAAAACCAGTCTAAAGAAGAGTCTCTTGGGCCTGCCATTTGACCCTAAAGAACAGAGTACTGAGGGAATTGAAGTACAGGCTTCAACATGTGAAATTGAAGTTAAACGAGTTAAGAACTGGCATTCCACCAACGAGAACAAACCAGGATTGCAAGAATATTCTAGAGATATATCAAGGATAGTTGCAGAAAAACTGAGTGACGGGACAACAGAATTAGAGAGGGGACATTCTACAGCAGCTACAGAAGCAACAGCAACAAGAGAAGAAGACCATTGTAAAGAAGAAGAGGGAGGATTGATTGATAGAAATGATCTCAACAAGCATCAGGTTTGAGTGAACGTTTTTGTATAGAAACACAATGTATATTTAATGCAGACATCTCAAATGTAGCAGAAACAGGTCAACTATCACCTGAGAATATGAGAACAAAACACTTCCTGTTTTGTTTTAGTTTGAAAGATAGGTTAGCTTCCATTTTACTTTGGGCTAATGTCAGATCACCTCTCTCAGCTAGAGAGTTAATTCTTGACTGTTTTAAAGCATCAGTTTTACTAAATTAACTAGTATACCTAAATGGTAATAATGTTGCTGAAGGGGAGAATGCATTGCATTTAACCAGAGTGCACTGTGCCACTTTTTACCAGAGTGCATTGCACCAGAAACAACACAAGAATGACATAACCATCTTTTCGCGTGGATTCCAATGAGAATTTTTGTGTGAGTGTTGATCAAGCTGTTCAAAAGTCCTTTCTTGCCTACTAACTAGAACTTTCTCATGAAAAATAGTGGCTTGAATACTTGTATTTGACTCGCATTGTATTTGAAATACATTTCCTTTCTTCAAAAAGCACTTTGGAAGCTAACAAATGTGAACAACGCGCTGTTGTGTGGAAATGGCGGACATTACTTGTTACTAGCCCACATGGAGTCGCCTGGACCGAAAAGCACTGGAGACTGGTCTGGTTTGTTTTGGCATTGGTCTTCTAAGTGGCAGTCAATTTCTTTCATGAAAATTAGTTTCTTTATAAAAGAAAAAATGATGTTATGATTTCGCAAACTTGAGAATTTCTTATCCCTGTTTACCTCTGTCTATTTGTATGCAATTTTGCTGCAAAATTGGCTTTCGTCCCGAAGCTGTTGACAATCATGTTTGCAGTAAAAGTATGGTGTCAATTTCATCCGCACTCATTTTCAGTCCTTGGATGGAAATTGCACCACATTTACAAAGGGAGTTAGTCGTGTAGGAAGGTAATTTGACAAGTTAACATTTTATCTTTTCCTTTAAAGTGCTACTGAAACGAAATTTTCGCATGTGACATTTTTGCTTAATGATAAAGTTTGAACCTTACTTGGAAACACTGCAAACTTTTTTTTCGCGTACGGTGAGTGAAAACTGCTTTTTCAGCCGTTCGAAGTTGACCAGGTGAGCCTAAAATTGGCGGCCATCTTGGCGCGGCCAAAACACCGTAGTGACGTCACTGGTTGTGTTACTCTGATGCCTCACTGAAAATATACAGTGATTATGGGAGAAGGGATTAGTGTTCAAAGCCCCCGAAAAACATCTTTAGGACATCTCTGAGCTGTGAAGCAGTTACGAACAGTAGCTGTAAATCTGAAGAGGCGGAGAGTTCATCCTGAAGCCTTTCAGTCTATTCAATTGGATATTTCCAGGATATTTATGTAAGCAAGCAAACAAGTCCGAGTTGTTAAATCGCAAAACGATCAGGACACTTAATCAAATGGCGATCACTCATTTAACAATAGCTACACTCATAAAGTAAAATAGACATGAAAACAAGAGAAAGCAGCTTCTGAAAATATTATCCGGAGTATTGCTGCACGAATCGCAGCAACAACGCTTCTATTCTTCGAGTCGCTTCACGCGGAGGAAACCCGACGCTCGCCGCGGACAAGATTGTGCTACATACACAGTGACCTTTTATCTGGTTGGACACGAGAAAGCGGTGGAAATCGAGCCCACCACATCCTACAAGTTACCACAGCAGCAACAATTTAAGAAAGGCTCGTCTTTTATATAGAGGTAACGAATTTAAAACTTTAAAGACAAACTAAGCTGCCATGACCCCGTGTTTACAGGAAACTAAAGAAAGCGTGACCGTGTCGGCAGCAAAAGATCATATATGCAAATTAGTTCACATTCTGAAATTAAACCTTCGAATGTAAACTAGCGATGTTTTAACGAATTGCTTTGAACTTGGATACTAATAAATGAAGATCTTAGACATAATACACGGTAAGGAACTCAAAGTAATCCATTGGCCGTGAAATGTTGCATTTGGGACTGATACGTGTAAGAAAAGCAAAATATCGGCCGCTTTGTTTACACTGATGCGTATGCCGCGATATTAAAAGCAAACTGGCCGTGCTGTAGACCACAATTCTAGTTCCAACGATGTTCGCAACAACTCTCACTTAATAGTATCATAAAAATATGCCCTCTGTGTGCAATCTAGTACTCGCTGCTTGTGGACCGTTAATAATTTCATGATTGCGCGGATGGTTAATGTGCTTACCGCTTTTAATTAATGCAGTAAAGTTGCGGAAGATACATATTCAAACCTGGGTTAAATAGACCTTAGATAACAGTGAGAATCCAAGTTTCTGATCCAAGCTGAAAACAAAAGGACGATATATCGTGTTCAGGCTTCAGGTCTTGATATAAAAGTAGCCACATTCGTCTTCGAAGTCTCCAATCGTGTACTCAAGATCGATGTTCGAAAGGTATAAACTGAGCTGTTCTAATCTGTAGCATTCATTTTCGTTAATCTACACTCTGGCGCCCTCTAACGTCTACGATTTGTATTTTCTGTCAAGGCTGGACAGAAATTACAAGGAAGAAACCTACTAGGTATCGATAATATGAAGAATAAACTTGAATAACTCAAGTGAAAAGAAGAGGTAATCTCTGGCGCTTCATACGTGAACACAACCAGTGACGTCACAAGGTCCTTAAACTCGGTTCCAGAGCCCGGACACAGTTTTGCTCGAAAAAGTCGACTTCGGAGGCTAAAAACAGCACTTTCCGTTGGGATTTGACAAAAATAAAATTCACCATGATTTTAACTAGGTTGAAAACTGTAGATTGAGCAAATAAAAGAGGATACGAAAATTTCGTTTCAGTAGCACTTTAAAGCATGTTTCACTTAAGTGCTGAATGCTTTCTCTGCGAGTATCCTCAGATAAAGATGTTACAATCGATCGAGAATATTAGTTATGTGCAATGCAAATCGCTAAATGTTTGGAGTGTTTACTTTTACTTTAACACACTTTCTTGCCAAAACTATTTATTCCAGAGGGTATGGGGGGTGTACAAAATAGTAGTGGAAATTCCGGAGGGGTGGGGGGGGGGGGTTATTTTAGAGTTCAAAAAATGGAAATTCCGAGGAGGAGAGGGCTTATGTGAAATTCCCTCCGTGGTGGAGGTATGGATATTTTCTATTTATACAAAGTAAGCTGATATCTTAGGGCTACCGCTGGTGCAGCACATCGTTCAACGTAACACGAACTGTGTGAGTGTTTTACACAACTAAACAAGGTAGAACGAATTTCAGTCTCTTCGGGTTGTGGTTTAATGTTATTAGATTATTGGTAATTGGTAATCAGTGGACCGGTAACCCTTGTCACACTTTGCCATTGATGCGTCATGATGCATGAAGTTGATGCATACAAAGACAGATTTTAATTATTTTACACACCACAATTTGACACTACTTTAAGAAATAAAGGTTAAATTGTAAGACTTCGAACGTGCAGGTGGATTAATGACTATGTAAAATATGTCACTATACACAGAATGTGCCACAGTATTACTATCTTTTAGATACCCTTGTAAAGATCTGGCCCAGTTGTTCAAAGGCTGGATAACGCTATCCAGCGGATAAATCACTATCCAGTGGATAGCGTGGTTTGTTTTGTTAACACTTAACCACTGGATAGCGATTTATCCGGTGGATAGCGTTGTCCAGCCTTTGAACAACTGGGGCCTGAAGAATAAAAGCAAAAAGCGAAAACAGTGACAAAAAAAGCACGTGGTTCACTGCGAATCCTAAATCATCCATTGAACCACAAATCCTTACGCCATCTCACTGTGCATCCTAAATCTTCCCATTCGCGCATAACCACAATTCCTTGCGGCATACCACTGTGCATCCTAAATCTTCCACTTGCGCATAACCACAATTCCTTGCGTTTAGTAAGAAAAAGTGATTGCATGCCCCTATAATGTAACCTTCTGCAGATCAGAGAGCTGCCTCGCACTGTTCGCTTCAGGCTCACTCGCTGCGGCAGCAATAAGATGTCACAGTTAATCGTCCAGACCCAGGTATCCAGATTTTTACAAACTTTCTCGTACTGCATTAAAAGCAAAAGCAAGAGTTGTGACAGTCAATCATGATCTGCGGCACATCGTTTTACAGGTAAATCAGAGCAAAATTTCACTGGAATCCATGCAAAAGGACTGTATGACATCCTTGTGTTGTTCGTGGGGCAGATTGCCAAATTGTCTGCAAGAAAACAACAATGACACATTAATACATATGACGCATCACTGGTGATCATGACAAAAGCACATGGTGATCTTAACTGTTTGGACATGAATTGATACACATCAACCTCCTCTTTACCAAATCCAAATAAATGAAAAGACATGGAAATTGTAAAAGAGTAGAAAGCTGACTTATAAATTCTGAACTGGTATGCACATGTCTCTAGAATCCAATGTGACAGACTCTGACGATGTGTGAAATGCTGAAGTTTTAGCTAAAAATTCATGTTTGGATGGAAACAAATCGATTGCAGCAGATATAAATTAGCATGTTCTACGGTTCTCGTTTGTTTTAATTATTCTACAAGCTTAAGTATCGGCGATTTCTCTTCATTAAGATCAAAATTTGACGAAGGGGGCAAGACTGCTACGAAATTGAAAGTTTTAAATTAAGATGTGACAATTAATCGTCCGGATAATTCTGCATTAACGACAACAGCTGAGCAAGGGTTGTGAAAGCCAAGCACGATCTCACTCACATCGCTTTACAGGTAAATCAAAGCAAACCATAACCACTAACCTTTCTCAACTGCAATCCACGCGTAAAAGGACGTCAGCACAACGGTGTCACAACCTCGTGTTGTTCGTGGCGCAATGCGTTCTGGAAGAAAGGCGCAATGCATTCTGGTAAAAAGTGATGAATTTGAGAATTCGTACTCCTTTTATATATTCTTCTTAAATCCTGTTTATGTTGCTGCTTGCTCGCAACGCTCACTCCGCAGCAATGATGGAGCATTTAAATCAGAATAAATTTCCAACTGAATTAATGCATGGTGTGTGGAAAACATGGAACTGTCAGCCAGGGTCTTTTTTTAAGTACCTCTCCCCTGCAAAATTTTGACCTAGATCTCCGCGAGATCTCGCCGAGAATCTCGGTGAGTTTTTGGCCGCCAAAAACTCAAAAATCTCAAAATCTCGTCGAGATTCTCGCCAAGATCTTGGCGAGATCTCAAAATCTCAGCGGCCAAAAACTCACCGAGAATCTCGCGAGATCTCAAATCTTGTCGAGATTCTCGCCCAGATCTGGGCGAGATCTCAGGATCTCGGCGGCCAAAAACTCGCCGAGATTCTCGCCGAGATCTCAAAATCTCATCGGCCAAAAACTCGCTGAGATCTCAAAATCTCGGCGGCCAAAAACTCACCAAGAATCTCAGGAAGATTTCAAGTAAGATCTTGGTGAGATCTCAAAGTCTTGGCGGTCAAAAACTTGCTGAGAATCTCGGCGAGACTCACCGAGATATCAAAATCTTGGAGGCCAAACATCTCACCGAGAAAACTGGAAGATATTTTAAAATGTCAACACTCAGATCCAGGTAAGCTAATCATAAATTCGTGAGTGAAGTAGTTTCTAGCAGACAAAACAAACACACCGAAATACGACTCCTGACTACATGTCAAAAACAAGCAGATTTATTGACAGATAAGAGGGTTCGTCACGTACAGTTCAAAAAAACTTAACAGTTTCAGACACGTCTACATTTAGCTACCTTCTAATGAGAGGAAAATCGTTTTTGCTGAAACTAAAAATAGAGGAGAACTAACCTTTATCCTGGGTCGACTCAGGTCCTTTACCTCGTGCAAACAAGAATAATCAACCTCAGATGTACTACATCTGTCAGCCGCAAAGAAGGGAAGAAAATTCGTTTGGCTTGACTACAACCTCATCTCAAAGCGAATGTCATGAAAAGGTTTATCTTCATCAACTGCTCAAGTTTTGCACTTTGCTAAAAATTGTTCCGTGTACACAGACTTCAGTCGTTGCAGGTCTTGAAAAAAACAGTTGTAGAAGATGTTTTACGAATCCTCTTGAGATTGCTCACATTCGCAATGAAAACATAAGAAATTAGTTAAACCGTATTTTCCTTTTCTTGAACAAAGCAGCTCATTTCATTGTAATCAAGTCCTTTGCACTTTCAAAAACATCCAACAAACAATTCCCACGGCAAGAACTGAAGCCAACTCTCCTGTCGAAGGATTGCATGTACCCGGTACTTTACCCCACGTGACTTACGACATCCAATCACAGTGCCTAGTTAACGATCTTGGCGGGAAGTCTTCCCGCGTCTAGTCTGTCTGCCGCTGGCGCTGCTCAAGTAAAAGTGAAAAAAAAAA
>JAHPZR010030031.1:10000-15467 GCA_019787425.1 Platygyra sinensis | reverse complement strand
TTTATATATTATAGATATAAATCGTTCTTAAACACCTTCAAATACGGAACACAGCTTGTGTAGACCTTTGTTTTCAACCACTCCACTACAAATTTGCAAACTTTTCCTTTGAATTCATCAAACTTCGGTCCTCCGCCATCTCCACCACGATTTATCAACCCACCTAGAATCAGCGCAACTCATAACATGAAATTGAGGCTAGCGATCACATTCCCCACCCCCTATGAGTGGTGATCAAATGCCCTCCCTCCTTGGTAGGAAGAGGCGTCAAATGCCCGGGGTATGCTCGAGGGGGGGGGGGGGATGTTTAAGCTTCGATTTGACTGGTACATTACTTACATCTAAGCAGGTGTTCAAACTGTCTCTGAAGGTAAAATAAGTCAATATTAGCCTCCACAGAAGGGGGAGGAAAAGAGTACGAAGATTAACTATGGAATCCGGTGTCCCACTGGGCCCCGGTAAGTTCCGCGTAGTGTTCTAGTTGTTAGTTATGTTGTTGCTCCGTAAATGGATCTAGAATCATTTTTACGATAACTGTCTAATTCTCGTGCGCTGTTTGCTCATTTTTAATCATTATAAGAGTACAGACGGATAAAATTTCAATTCATGCAAAGCTTTCAGCAGTTCAACTTTCAGCTGTCAAACTGTCAACCTTTAAACCAACGGAATTTTATTAATTCTTTTAAGTAGCCACTCAAATGCGAGAAAAGCTATTGATTACGTTCTCGGCATTGGTTTTGCATTGGTTTGCATTGGTTTGTGTAAAACAAATTGACGTGAGCTTTTTATGGGTGTGTCCTTCTATTATCGAAGTTGACTGCGGACCACTCGCCTGCGGTTCGTGGTACCCCTGACCACAGCCACTTTAAAAATGTTATGACGCAATCAGTTATCATTAATAAGATGGCAGACGCATAAAACACCAACGTCAAGTTGTTAATGTTGAACTCGATTCTTAAAGAGGAATTGTCAGATGATGACTCCGAGGCATTGATAGTGGAGCTACGAGCAGATGAGGTTTTGTTATTGAAATAAAGGTGTTTTAAAAATCGCGTCAACAAAGTGCATGCAACGTTAACTGGTTAATTTCTATATACATGTAAGGTTTCAGAAACAGAAAAAGGTATTCAGCTGAGCAATAGTACCCAAAGCAATTCTGAATCCACTCAATCCAACCATCCTGCAAAGGTTGTGCCACCTGAGGGTGCGGGGGTGAACACGTGCTGATTTCCTGCCATTTCTTTTCAATAGCAGAGATCGTTCCAAAATCTTTAAATGTATTGCGTTCACCCCAGTCCCACGACCGGAAGTTCCAGTTCCACCACGATAGTAAATACTAGCACTTAACTTCAAAGCCGTCAAGTCACAGGACACGTCCAAGCACCAATTGTTTCCATTGTATGTCAACGTGACGGGGAGACTCAGTTGAACTAATGTGCACTTCCCACTGCATCAGCCCTTTCAATCAGAGGGATATAAGCAAAGCCATCGATTTCTGCCTCAACTTTTGCAAAGGGATCAATCTGACAGAGATCAAAAAGAGTGTTAGCATGCGGCTCAAACTTACCAAAGACAATTAAAGAAGCCACATCGCTTTCTAATTTCAACTTCAATGGATTTCTCATTAAATTCAAGCCACCAATGAATGAATGAATCAATGAATGAATGAACGAATGAATGAATGTGTATTTATATACCGCGCATATCACATAGCGTCTCATGGCGGTTTACAATTCTTATTGAGTGAGATCGAACGTCAGCTTGTGAAGGCGCCTCTGGCTGCCGCTATCAGTCCATCAATCCAGGTAGTTTAAGCGAATCGGTAATTGAGTTCGACCAATGAGGATTTCTTGTGATTATTCATCGACAGGGCTGTCAAATTCAAGAAAATGTAACACCTACTCGCTTCTCCAACGGAATACCTCTGTGTGTCTCGTAACCACGAGAAAGAAATAAGGAATGTTCGCGCCAAATGTTATCTGCGTACTGGTTTGAAATCATGTTCTCAACCAGAATGAATTATGAAAAATACGCCCTACTGTTCTTCTCCTGGCTCTAAGTGCAAGCAATTTAAGCCATTGGGTCCTTGCCGAATCGGTTCCTTCGTTAGACGCAACTAAGCGCCTAAAAACAGTAATTACAAGAATACAAGAAAAATACAAACTTCCTTTAGATCTCCACCGTACTATTCAAATTGTTTTCGAGAGTGCCTCTGCTCAAAAATTACAAAATGAAATGTAATCTCACTAGTGAAACACCTATCATTTTGAAGTCACTTAACGGAGTCTGTTAAAGCCCGGTTTCCATATGATCGTCCGCCGGATCGTCCCGATCGTCCCAGTCGTCTCAAAAGTGTTTAAACGATCGGGACGATAATATGGAAACGCTAACCAAACGATCGCAAACGACTCAGACGACTCAGAGACGACCTCGATCACATGGATAGAATTGAGGTCTATCTGGACAATCGGGGGTCGTCTCAATAGTCAGGGTCGTTTCCGATCGTCTGGGTGGCGTTTCCAAATGATGTCCCATCGTTTAACGTTTTTGAGAGACTACTGGGACGATCGGGACGATCCGGACGATCATATGGAAACCAGGCTTAACAAAATCCTTCGAGAATGTTAAGCGAGACAACGGTTGTCGTGAAAAACCGGCCCATCGTATATATTTTTGTAGTTAAACCGGAAAACGGATTCCAGAATTCAGAAACTATGACTGCTTTCCTTAAGGGCGATCTGGAACAAAGATCAGCAATGCAAGATCTGTCTGGATCATAGTGCATTAAAGAGTCGATGAATCCATGATCAGAGTGGATTCATCAGTTTCTTTGATGCATCATGATCCAGACAGATCAATGGATCACTGATCCTGATCCAGATCACCCCAAAGAACGCAGCCTAAAAGGTTCCGATTGACTGACGAGAGAAAAACCAACAGCTTCCAGTTGGCTTGATAGCTCAGTTGGTAGACACTGACCAGTATCACAGAAATCACAGTTTGAATCTCGTTCAGGCCTGATTTTTTTCCAGGCTTTAATTTCACTATTGCGACATTGCGTAAGTTATGTGCATAACTGCGTTGATCAACTCATGTCTTCATACAACTGTTTTATACCTTTATACCTATCCTTGGAGGACTGATCGAATTCTGTTGAGGAGGGAAAGCTCAACGTAACGCCGACAGTGACGTCCAGTTTGAAATCAACACCAATCGCACGAAATACACCCAAACTGCGTAGCTCTGAAAAAAAAAAACAAATTAAACAAAGGTTATGAGTAACGTAAATCTCAATAGATACCCCCCCCCCCCGACCCCATAACGTTAGCCTCTACGAAAACCGCCTTATGGCTCGACACGTGATCTTTAATTCCTCCCAAACGAACGTAACGAGAGATAAGAAGGTCTGATTAGAAGGCTACTCACCAGTAAGCCCTCCCGAAATACACCTCCCTCCCCCCCTAATAAAAAGATGAATGGAAGCAAAATCCATCTGATATTTGTAGCCATCAGCTGTGCTGTATTGGGAATTCCGCGAATCTGATTGTTTCTCTCATCGTTTTCTGGGGCCCGTTCCTCGAAGGTCCTGAAAAGTTTTGCACCCCGAAAAGCCCAGAGAAAAACCATGTAAAATCGCGAACCTGTTGATTGCAGAGCTTGTTTTATTCCAAGTCATCTAATAAAGGCAACAGAGGTTCCGTCATTTAAGAAGTTTCGAACGTCTAGACTTTTTAGACTAAAAATGGTTTTACGGGCCCTAAAAGTTTCCTGGACTTTCGGAAATGGCCTCCTGGTCTATCATGTGCGGACAGAAACCACAATGCTTGGGGAAATGGCTACTGATGACGGAGAGTTTGGTAGATATGGGTATATATAGTCCATATGAAGTGCCATTTTAATCATGGTTGATTCCATCTTAGATATGTTACCAGACATTTTTTTGCTGACAGGTTCCAGGAGTTAAGAGCAAAGGTTTGCTCGTGTGAGCTTGGTTTTTCCCAGACCTTCGCTTGGAGCTGCAATTTGCATACATGCTTTCGTCATTGATTTGAAGATAATTTAAACCTGTATTAAGCGGATATCGTTCTAAGGAGAGTTCCAAACTGTTGTTTGCGCATTTTCTTTCTAGCTATACACCTTTTTCAAGCAGACATCACTAGACCACTTAATACAGGTTTCACTGCCGCAGGAGTTGAGACGACAGCAACTTACGATAGTTTTATCCCAATTGTATTCTTTTGTGATGACCTCGCCATTCGTCAGGTCTTTTCCTTGGAAACTGTCGTGGAAGATTTTCTCCCAATCACTAATACCAATCTTGATATAGAAGCCCACTGTTATCTCCTGAGAGAAGAGATTCATGCTTACGCGACCCTCTCCTGTCACATCCACTCCGATCACCTCCTTCTTGAACAGCTCAAAGCTTTCTTCCACCGATTGTAAGTGGCGTGCTTGGCTCCAGGCGTTTTGTACTTGTTCGTTACTCGGGGCACGGTTGAGTAATGTCGTGTGCGGGTTCAATACTTGAACTATGGGTCTGGCTGCTCTTCGGTTCCGGCGCTTCACAGAAAGGAATGATTCGGAATTTGTGGCATTGTGAGGTTCACCAGAATAAGAGCCATTGTTCGGAGGACGTCTGACTCGCGTTAGTTGGAGGCCATCCGAATTCATTGTCATTATTGTCAACAGACCTGGAGTTTGACGCGACTAGTCGTACAAATGAGTGGAAAGCAATACCTTCCAATTCTGCTTTTCCGAAGTACAACGAGTTGATCTGATCAATGAGCGAAATTTGGCTAAATAAATGTATCTCAAGCATGGTAAGGTGGTCACCGTCTTTAGTGTGAATTGGTTCTCCAAAATTCAACTGTTCAAACAAGTATGCGCGGCTTTCTATTATCATACCGTTGCTCTTGTTGATGAGGGCGAAATCAGAATACTCGAACTCTACATCAATTTTAGACGACACATTGAGAAGATCTTTACTACTGAAAGATTTCTGTATGAAAACTGCTTCTTTATCCGATGTGTTTGCTTTTCTGTGCACTTTGACATCTCCTGGGATTAAAGGCGAGTTTTCAGGGCTTGGTTCTGAACCTGAAGCGAATTGCTGTCCATCCACATCTTCATAAAGATCTCGTTTTAAAGCCGGCAGGATCTGATCCAAGATGGCGCTCAAGTAACGAGTGAACTCTGCATCAGTGTGACGGTTTCCGTAGAGCTCAAATGGTTCGGGTTCTCTATTCTCCTTGTTTTGCCTGAAAAATATATCAAAATTTATTTAGTATTTCACCGCGCTCACTCGTGAGATAATGTTCTTGCCACGAGAACATAAAATTCATATCTCCGGGCTAAAAACGTGTAATGTTCTTTTTACTATATAGACATACTGATGAGGGCGTTTTTGACGATTTTCCAAAGATTTCCGACCACTTTCCGAAGATTTCCGAAGATTTTTCAAAATTGT
>JAHPZR010030031.1:0-2500 GCA_019787425.1 Platygyra sinensis | reverse complement strand
CGTTGCCGCCCTGAGTGTTGTTCTACAGAAACGTGCTGTTCTTTTTTCCGTCCATAAAATCTTACAAATGATTTCAGATCACCTTAACAAACTTAACGTATCTTTCCCGCGTCACATGAACACTCAAACCAGTTCTTTTTCCTGTTAACCGAGTGATCAGCAATTGCATGACTGAATACTCTTGTTTGTTCGAATGATTTCATTCACGTAATAAAACCACTCAGCTTAGCGATAATGGAAAGTGGCAATTTTATTCTCTTCAAGAGCACCTGCAAAACTGAACTTGAAGTAAATTTATTTTAAGATTTTCCTGTCTAGTAAGACAATTTGTAACTTTTCGTTCGTAAATACAACACGTTCGGAATCCGTTTTCCTTCGTGTGTTAGGGCAGTACCAGGGGCGGGGGAGAACACTCTACGACGCCTGGCACATTTTTTGTGTATGGATCATCCAACAAAAAGTGACGTCACATCCGGTAAAAAGACGGGCTGAGCGGCAAAATCAAATTTGACTACGACATTATTGTAAACCCTGTAATTAAAATAGGAATATTTCGTAATCGGCCGGATCTTTCTAACGTTAAATTAAGCCATGAAAAACAAAATTTTGTCTTTTTCCTCGCCATATCGTTTGTTTGAAGAATAGGGCAACTATTTATTCAAAAACACGCTGTTTTGAAGGCGAGTGTTTTCGCGAAATGTCGTCGTTTCTTCGTCGCTGAATTGCGCAGGAGTCTTCGTTTGCGTGGAAATAATGAATTCTAGGTAAGTTACACTTAATTCAAATAGCCTATTCTCTTTGGTAAGCATTACACTATTGGAAAAGCGCAATGGCAGTTTTCTAGACATGGGAGAACCTATTTAACAGAAGCCCATTTTTTCAAATTTACCTTTGACAAACATATACTCGAGTACTCGAGGTGTCCGATCGTATCACTACAAGAAGAGACCCATACACATAGCGCGCTTTGCGCAGCTTTCTTGCTGATCGACACTAACACGAATTCATGTTCTCACTTCTAATTCAGACTGGTGTAATAGATTCTGTTACGATTGGTGTTGAACCCTAAACAGAGATTCAGAAAATTGATAGGAAATTCAGAGAACTTAAAAAGGTAGATCAATTTAAAAGAGTGATCAGGAAGGTAGACCTTGCCAAACATATCTTACCTAATAACTGTATTTACTACAGTTAATACAGCTAAATTATTTTTAGGTTTGTGGGTGGGATTATAGAGAGAATTATATAGGGAATATAGAGGTACTGTTATTTTTTAACATTGTAGATAGGCGTTAATACTCAGTGGGAAACTGCTATTTTACCTGACATGTTAACAAAGTTATTATTATTATAATTATGAGATGATAATAATAATAATGATAATGATAATAATTATCATTATCATTATTATTATTATCATCTCATTGGTTTTCTGTTTCAACAGTGTTAATAAGTACCAGCAACACTAAGGCCCGTTTCAGACGCCGTGCTAAAGTCGTGCCGAACTAAATTCAATTTGGCTCGACTGTAGCACGACATTGGCACGACTTGGTTTCAAACGTCGAGCCATCGTCAAGCTTAATTCACTCACTGGGAATTCACTGGGCGTTTAGAAAAGAGACGATATTACGAAACAGCGGTTCAACGGATAAATCCAAAATGATAATTTTAGTTATTTACTTATTTAGTTCGGCACGGCAATAGCACGCCGTTTGAAACCATGCCGTGCCAAAGTCGGGTAGCACGACAGAGCTTGCCGTGCTACACGGCAGAGTCGAACCTAATTCTTAAATGGTTTCAAACGCCGTGCTACAGCCGCGCCAAAGTCGAACCTAAAGGAATGGACAATGCCTAGCGTGCGTCCATCCAATTCGGGATGCACGCGGATAGTTGGGAGAGCACGAAGGTAGCGTAAGAGATGCTCGAGGCGCAGCCGAGAGCATCTCTAGCTACCTAAGTGCTCTCCCAACTATCCAAGTGGATCCCGAATTGGATGGACGCTAGCTAGGCATTGTCCATTGCTTTTATAACATAGCAAGACATTTTTCACGCTGAAAAGTCGCTTTTTCTGCACTTATCAAATTGCAAGTTCTGCACGTGCACGTGCACGTGTTGTTTTCACTGACAGCACGTTTCGCTACACGTGCACGTGCGCGTGCACGTGTTGTTTTCACCGGTAGCACTGATGTTTCTGCAACCATTTCAGACACATTAATTTTCCAAGTCTCCAAAGTCATCGAGAAACCCTAACTCAAATGTTGAAAAACACTAGCTATTAGTAACAGCTAAAGTTAAGTTTTACTCGAAAAAAGTTGTGAGAAAAACTTTCGCTGGCAAGAAATTTCACCGACGATGGCGTCAGCATGAACCATCTCTATGAACCATCCATTTCTTTTTCATAGAAAATTAGCCAATCACAGCGCGCGCTAGCATATAGCTATGTTATAATAAATAATGAATTGAGTTCGGCACGACTTTAGCACGGCGTTTGAAACGGGCC
>JAHPZR010030028.1:7500-37247 GCA_019787425.1 Platygyra sinensis | reverse complement strand
CAGTAGTGGACTAACGCAAATCCTGGAGGAGTAATAGACCTCGAGTAGCGAAATTCGCCGGCTTTTCTCTCGTTTTAGTCCCAAATAAATACTTTTTCTTCAACTTATTGCATTTACTAACTTCATGGTTGCCTTTTCTGTCCGACTTGTTGGATGATACTAAAACTATTGGACCCTTCGCCCTCAAGGGCCACGGGTCAATGGCCCATTAGGATTCGGCCCATGGGCTATTGACAACAACAACAACAACAACAACAAATAAACTTTATTAATAATAACACTTAAAACTGAGAACATGCACAACTCGCATATAGCGTAAGCTAGTCGAGGCGAGTTGTGCAGGAAGAAAAAAATAAAAATAAAAATAAAAATAAACCAATTTGTAAGCTTCAAATAAAAGACTATAAATCACGACAGGAATGAACTACAAATAAAATACAGTCATTAGCATCCGGGGATAAATATGTTTACAGAATTGATTTTTAAAAGGTAGCTTAATAACCTAAACAAAATAAACAAACTAAACAGGCGAAGAGATTGACAGTGATTGACTACAAAAAGTTATGTAAAATATAAATTAATTTTAGATAGTAAATTAGGTGCCTCAATATAATCCTCCTCGCCTTCTACGGGCTACGGATCTAATCGTTAAATAGCAGCAAATCAGTTGGAACCAAGAGATTATCAAGTAAGAGAGTGAATCCCCCATATAGGTCCTCTAACTCAGGTAATCCCTCTTAAGTTATTTTTTGACATGCTACCCAGATGTTCCGAGGATGTTACTCGCGCGTTGCGTGGAGGTTTTAGTGGGGGATGTCTTTATGTAGTTTCGCTTCGTTTCCAAGGAAAACTTCCAACGCTGTGGGGATGCCTAATTGTTAAATAGCAGGAAATCAGTTGGCACAGGATAATATACTACAGACTTATAATAGTGCAAGGCATATTGACCTTGCTCCAGTCAATGTGGATATGTCGGATCCTGTATTCGCACGGGTGTCGAAAAAGACTCTGAACTGGAATGTTGAATGCCAGGTCGCGGACGTTCGGCCATCTCTATGCCTGAGTTGTTTTCGACCTGTCTTAAATGTAAAATCTCGAGGCAAGCGTGTCGGAGTTTTGTATGACGCCAACAGTAAATAACGGGGTTAAAAAGAGAATTAAATAAGTAGAAAGATAAAAGCCAGCTCCACAAAACGGGCCCAAAACGACGCTCTACTGGATTGTCTATCATTTGAACCAGACCAGTTATCAGTGAAGGTGCATGAGTGAGCATTAACGCACCCACAACGAGCGAGACGGTGTTGGCTGCCTTGCCGTCCTTCCTTATTCTTTTCGCTTCTTCGTTTGGCAGCTGCTCGATTCGAAGGCGCTTTCTCTGGCGACGTGTTTCGAAGAGCATATAACAGTTACTGTAAATGATAACAGCTATGCAAGTCAGAAGTATAAGAATCAGTGTTACATAGATTATGTTATAATACGCCGAGTACAATTTGGGATCACTCAGTATGAAGGCGGAAACAAAGTCTTGAGTTATGTAAAACACAGCAATGGCCCATGCTAAAAGCACTCCTCGCTTTACCCGACGTCCATTAATAACAATCTCCCGGTACCTCAAGGGATGTTTGATAGCGATGTAGCGATCAATGCTGATTAAAAAAAGGTGACTGGATGAGGCCAAAGCAACCGTTGACAAGGCTACTGGGCGGAGCTTCTCCAAGACGCAAAATGGTTCAACACCGAGGATCCTCTTAATGTCAACCGCGATCGCTATCGGTTGCACAACAAGCCCAGTCAACAAATCTGTACCCGCTAAACACGCCAGAAGTTTGTTGGACGTGGTTTTCAGCCGCTGCCTCGTTGCCACGGCTAAGATGACTAAGGCGTTTAGCAAGATGGTTGGAAAGATTGCCACTAAATTGACAATAGTCACAGAAATTAGGAGGGCAAACGTATCTTTTGTCATATATGTCTTTTTCCAAACCGGATAAGACAGATAAGGACATTCTTCCTCGCTCTCTGACTCTGTAGCCATTGGAAAGGAAAGACTGAGGTGAAGACGAGATTGTCAGAATGGAGCAATTAAGCAAATGTAACAACAATTTGGAAATACAAAACACAGGTGATTTTGGACCTTCCTTGGAAAAATTTGAATATATGAGATTAATTAAAAGTTTTCTTTCTTTGGATACTTATAAAGAAGCTTAAGAACACTCTTTCCACAAAGAAAAGCAGAATTATGCGAGATAATTTGGAAAACACATTTGCAAACTTTGTGTACCGGTTTCCGTTGACTGCCGGGACATGTACAATGGCGTTGTTTATATCAGTAACGATACTGATTTTAATTTGTTAATGCTTCGGCGACGTTAGCCGGTCCCCAAATTGAACCAATCTAATTGACTACTGATTCCGAATTTGATTACAATATAATTCAGTGGTAATTCCTTTATTCAAGTTGTGTCCGTGAGTTATACGCCTTCCTCAGTCGATTGTAAGTTAATTTTTCCTGCACATGAAAGCGTGCGAACTATTTTCTGAAGTCTTTTTAATAAACAGCTGATTCGAGACTGCCTTGAGAGGTTGGAAAACAAAACATCTATTTCCTGATGGCTTTTTTTTCCTTTTCGGAAGAGAACAAAATATGTTAATATTGAGAGAATTGATTAAATAAATGTTGCCTTACTACCGGCTTAATGATATATTTCCATTGGCGCAGGAGTTGTATGAGGCAGCGTCAACGCTACGCCGCAAGAATTCGCGTTATTTCTACTGTTAGGCCTACCCTCCACACTAATCCGTCACAAAAACGGAATTTTTCGAAAACGCTCTTGAAGCCGGGCCGGAAATTTGACAATACTGGCTTCTCGTTTTCGTGTCATTTTGAAAACGAGGCTTTTAAAAAATGATGACGTCATGATAATCATGTGGTTTTCCTCAAATCACAAATCCAAGATCCCTGGTAATGTGGACGGAAACATTTCATTCCTTTTCTTTTCAGAGTGAAAACGCTGTTTTCAAATTTCGCCGGCGTACGGTGGGCGACGCCAGAGTAACGAATCGAAGCTTCAACATTCCGCAACTAGGGCATTTTAATTTTTTGAAAATTTTGTTCAAATTCCCCTCTCCCCGAGCCGAAAAGCTGTTCAAATGCCCCCACCACCGGGAAAATTACCAGATTACTGTTTTAGTTTCAGTATCTTCTATTGTGCTTCTGAAGCTGTGTGTGTAAACATGGTTTATTAGACAACACCCTTACATGCCACGAGATTCTGGGCATATTTCATATTTCAGGCACATTCTTGCACGTTACTGTCCCCTGCAAGATCCCCTCCTCAGATTGCCCCGCTCAAAGCTTCACCAGGAGACCAGCCCAGAAGCTACCCAGTATCACTCCTTTCACTTCACCACTTTCTCCCGGGCCTTTACGTCAATTGATTTTAGTGCCGTATCTAAGGCGCTGTTCCATGTGACCCGAAAATGATTCACCGAGCCGAAATATCGAGGTCTAGGTACTAGGTAGCCAGCTCACGTTAGAGCACAGGCGCGCGTAGCCGAGAGCGCGAAATTGAGCACTTCTTTACCAGACTCCTTTCCGCCGGATCGCTCTGCTCTCTGTCCGTCGCGCACGTGACTTAAAGGTGAGCATGGGAACTAGGCAAATTAATTACATAATTCTAGAAGATAGGAAATCCCTTACTCGTCTTTTAAACCTAAAGATACTTGAAGCTTGCTGTAGAGAAAGTCAACAATTCTATTAAAAAAGCTAAACTGAAAAGTATCAGTCCTTGCATAGTTCATCTTCATGTTCTTCCAAATGTTAGGAGGGAGGTAGAATCAAAAACCTGAGGCCCGTTTCTCGAAAGACCCGGTAATTACCGGGCCCGTTAAGCTGTTTTGTTTTCCATTTCAGACGGAAGTTTCAAAAGTTTTGAAAATTATACAGAAAAGTTATCAGCGAAAGAAACAAAATAGACTTCATTAGAGGTCAGAACACATCCTACTTTTTTTGAGATTATGATTTAAAAATACGATTTCGAGCCCGTTAAGTTACCGGGACTTTCGAGAAACAGGCCCCTGGCCCGGGTTGTTTGAAAGGTGGATAACGCTATCCACCGGATAAATCACTATCCGGCGGATAGACTGGTGTGTTTTGTTAAGCGAGCAGATAGTCAACGAGGCACAGCCGAGTTGACTATCGCTCGTAGAAAACGAGGGCGAGTAGTCTAATTGTTTTAGTATAAATTTACGGTAGTCTCATCGCATAAAAAGCAAAAAAAGTCAAGTAACGCGTAGAAAAGAACTGTTTTATTATGTTACTTACAAGATAAACCCATAATTACACTGAAAAAAGCCTTACCGAAGTACGTGCAACAAAAACAATGTTTATCTCCAACTCAAAGCCCGAGTGAACGCAAAATATGCGTCTAGTTGTAAGATAGTTTTGTTTTTGGTTACTACGTTTTTGTGTTAAAATAACTATCCTAGGTCGATTTATGTCTGATCAATAAACGAGATGCCCCCTCCTGTGACTGGTGTTTTCTTACTTATACTAAGTTAGAAATTATTTTGTTTTCGTTTCACTGCAGAGTGATTAGATAGACAAAGTCCACTAGTTGGGTGATACAAAAATATATTAGTACTAGTAATAGTTATCACTAAAGCTGCCCCCGCTTTCTTATATTTCTGCTCATTGAAACAATAATATTGAACGTCATGATTGTTCTAGTCAGATACTAAAAAAAAACCAATTGTCTTGATATGAACTCTTTTTTATATAAGAATATATTTTGACGTGACATCTTGGCCTCGCTACGAAAAGTGGTGTCCAGAGCACATGGACAATGTGCTGAACGCGATCCAGATCCAGAAACCAAACACTTGTACTTGATAGCCTAATAAATTCTAAATAAAACGAAAATGCCATAAGCTATAATGTAAGAATAATACAAGAATATTTTCAGCCTAAAATCGGCAGAAAAATAAGAATATTCAGTCTGGGCCGGAAAAATAACATCCTTAGAAAAGAAAAGAGTGTACGAGCAAACGTATCTCGAAAGCACAACAGAAGTGAAATGTAAACATAAGTATCGCGTTACAGTCGCCATATATGCAAATTAGAGTCAAGCTTTTTGTCCTCAATGAAAACGCCGCAAAACATTTACATTTGGATCACTGCCGTAAGATTACTCTGTGAAAATAAGCCATCCAAATAAACGAGATGCCAAAGGAATATTTCAAACTTTATTCCTCCAGAGCTAACATTTGAGAGAACCTAAAACATATCTTGCAATATCAAGAGAAAAAAACTGGCAAAAAAACACAGAGGTGTCAAACTCTGCAAATTACAAGCGGATAACAGCGGAAGCCACACAGAAATATGACCTCTAACGGCTTTACTCTGACGCAATGTCTCCCTGAAAACACAGGATTAGTGCTTAGCGAAATATTCAAAGATCCTCCGATCGTACCATACAAAAGGGGCAAAACTTCCTAAGCGGCTACTACACGTGAATGGGAGTCGCGCAGGCCTGTCACCTTATTGTTATCCTTGGGTAATTCTGACGATCGGAAGGTACTGTACTGATTTAGCTATTTAGTCGCAAATGAACCACACTGGCCTCGAATTTCGATCTAGTATACTTCAGGACTCTCTGAGCTGTTTTTCCCCCAAAATCCATCTTCAGGATCTCTGAAAGCGTTTTCAATTTGTTTTAGATCATAATCTCAGCCATTTCGAAGCGAACTTATTTGATCGCGCTGAAATAGTAATGGAGGCCGGCAAATACAAACGCTTTTCAGGGACGCTTGAACTCGAGATCTAAACCAAGGACAAAGCTCGTGGCAAAGACGCCGATCCCGCAAGTCCTCGCGCCCGTGTCCCTTTACTGGCCTCCCATGAGCGTTTGCGGGAAAAACGTCGACACCTTGCGGGCGTACAAGCGATCAAATCGAGATTTTTTGCGGCTATATACCGGAAATACCTACATTCTCTCTTCTCAGTCTTCCTCTTTATTACGCGGGGAGTCCTAAGGTGCCTCCTCGGGTTTTGGCCCTCTGGGGCCAAAAACCCTGCGGGGGCAATAAATTTACCGTAGTCTATTGTGAATCCGTGAATTTGATTGGCTATGTTACCGTTGACTATCTCCTGATAGTCAACAGTTACGCATCAGTGCACATCGCGCATCACGTTTGAACCTGATCTGTTTGTTGTATCGGTATGCTGGAGATGCAGGGTTATTACTTACGTATATAGTAAGCGGAAAACATATTTGTTATGTAGTGTGAAGACGTTTTTTTTTTCCGGGTTGGGTTAATTGCAAGCAAAATGGAGTGTTTATCGGAAGCAAAGCTAAGCGCGGGGTGACCGGAAAGGTGGTCACAGAGTCTACTTGGGAAGTACTTTCCGGAGTGTTAAGTTACACGCCACTGATTAAATATTCATTTCGGAAGAAACATCGGCAAAACGAGTGAGCTCAACGCTTTCAAAAAGAATTCAAACGAACAATATTTGATCAATAGCCGAGGTTAAACTTCGTTTTCCTAAATATATTTTAAGCATTTACATAACAGTACAATGTAGATGACATGGGTATACACGAAAGAATACGCGCATAGACAAATTCTCTGACCTTTCTGCTTTTGTTCCTTAGACTTTTCAAACATCGTATTGGTATTCTGCTTGGTTCACGATCGCGTCTACAGACACGATTTTAGTTTATGCTTCTCTCGATTAACATAAGATAATTTTGCTCAGTTGATATAGCATGTTCCTCGATGAAAGGTTCACTCATAAATGTTCGCTCATGAAGAGATCTCTCGTAAGGTTTGCGGACCAACCCGTTCCGAAAGCGCTCCTCATCTTTTAGTGTCGGTCTACCGCGAACGCTGTGTGCACATTTTGTATCCGTTTTGTATCCGTACACAGTATTTGTGCTGATCTTCCACCGCATAAACTCTTCTCCGTCCGCCATTACACCATGCCATGTGCTCATCAGTAAAATCTTCGCGCATGCGTATTAATTAAAGAATTGCAAACTGTGGCTGAACGAAAAAAAAAACGAAGCCGAAATTTCAACTCGGGCGTTTCCTTTGGAAAGCCCGAGTAATAACAACGTGAAAAAATTATATAACACAAATCCTGGAGGAGTAATAGACCTCAAGTAGCGACATTCGCCGGCTTTTTTCTCGTTTTAGTCCCCAATAAATACTTTTCTTCAACTTATCGCATTTGCTAACTTTATGGTTGCCTTTTCTGTCCGAGTTGTTGGATTATACTAATACTATTGGACCCTTCGCCCTTAAGGGCCACGGGTCAATAGCCCATTGGGATTCGCCTCATGGGCTATTGACCCGCAGCCCTCGCGGGCTTCGGGTCTAATTGTTAAATAGCAGCAAATCAGTTGGCACCAAGAAAGTATCAAGGTAAGAGAGTGAATCTCCCATATAGGTCCTCTTACTAAGGTAATTCCTTTTATGTTATTTTTTGACATGCTACCCAGATGTTCTGAGGATGTTACTCGCGCGTTGTGTGGAGGTTTTAGAGGGGGATCTCTTTATGTAGTTTTGTTTCGTTTCAAAGCAAAACGCTGTGGGATGTCTAATTGTTAAATAGCAGCAAATCAGTTGGCACAGGATAATTTACTACAGACTTATTATAGTGCAGGGCATATTGACCTTGCTCCAGTCAATATCGATATGTCTTCCTCTTATATAATTTAAGATGAACGGCTGAAGGAAAGCAAAACTGGATCCTGTATTCGCACAGGTGCCGAAAAAGCCTCTGAACTGGAATGTTGAATGCCAGGTCGCGGACGTTCGGCCATCTCTATGCCTGAGTCGTTCTCAACCTGTCTACCATGTAAAATCTTAAGGCAAGCGTACCGGAGTTTGGTATGACGCCAACAGTAAATAACGGGGTTAAAAAGGGGATTGAATAAGTAGAAAGTTAAAAGCCAGCTCCACAAAACGGGCTCAAAACGTTGCTCTACAGGATTGTCTATCACTTGAACCAAACCCGTTATCATTGAAGGTACATATGTAAGCGTTAACGCACCCACAACGAGCGAGACGGTGTTGGCTGCCTTGCCGTCCTTCCTTATTCTTTTCGCTTCTTGGTTTGGCAGCTGCTCGGTTCGAAGGCGCTTTCTCTGGCGACGTGTTTGTAAGAGCATATAGCAGTTACTGTAAATGATAACAGCTATGCAAGTCAGAAGTATAAGAATCAGTGTTACATCGATTACGTTATAATACACCGAGTACAATTTGGGATCACTCAGTATGAAGGCGGAAATAAAGTCTTGAGTTATGTAAGACACAGCAATGGCCCATGCTAAAAGCACTCCTCGCTTTATCCGACGTCCAGTAACAATCTCCTGGTGCCTCAAGGGATGTTTGATAGCGATGTAGCGATCAATGCTGATTAAAAAAAGGTGACTGGATGAGGCCAAACCAGCTGTTGACAAGGCTACTTGGTAGAGCTTCTCCAAGACGCAAAATGGTCCAACACCGAGGATTCTCTTCATGTCAACTGCGATCGCTATCGGTTGCACAACAAGTCCAGTCAACAAATCTGTACCCGCTAAACACGCCAAAAGTTTGTTGGACGTGGTTTTCAGCCGCTGCCTCGTTGCCACGGCTAGGATGACTAAGGCGTTTAGCAAGATGGTTGGAAAGATTGCCACTAAATTGACAATAGTCACAGAAATTAGGAGGGCAAACGTATATTTTGTCGATATATGTCTTTCTCCAAACGGGATAAGACAGACAGGGACATTCTTCCTCGCTCTCTGACTCTGTAGGCATTGGAAAGGAAAGACTGAGGTGAAGACGCGTGAGATCGATCGTCAGAATGGAGCAATTATGCAAATGTACAACAATCTGGAATACATAAGACACAGGTGATTTTGGACCTTCCATGGAAAAATTTGAATATATAAGAGAAATTAATTTCTTTGGATACCTATAAAGAAGCTTAAGAACACTTTTTCACAAAGAAAAGTAGAATTTTGCGATAATTTGGAAAACACGGCACTTTGATACAAACATTGTGCACCGGTTTTCGTTGACTGGACATGTACAATGCCGGTGTTTATGTCGGTAACGAACAAATTTTAATTTTTTAATGCACCGGCGACTTTAGCCGGTCTCGAAATTGAACCAATCTAATTGACTACCTGATTCCGAATTTGATTACAGTATAATTCAGTGGTAATATCTTTATTCAAGTTCGTGTCTGAGTTATACGTCTTCCTCGGCCGACTGTGATTTAATTTATCCTGCATCATGAACACGAGAAACTCATTGCGTGCGAACTATTTTCTGAAGCTTTTTTAATAAACAGCTGATTGGAGACTTCCTTGAGAGGTTGGAAAACAAAACATCTATTTCCTGATGGCTTTTTTTTTTCTTTTCGGAAGAGAACAAAATATATTAATATTGAGAGAGTGGATTAAATAAATGCTGCCTTACTACCGGTTATAAATGATATATATCCATTTGGACATGAGTCGTACATGATCAGGCAGTGTGAACGCTAGACCATACTAATTCGTCACGAAAACGCTTTTCAATTTGCAAATACTGGCTTTTCGTTTTCGTGACATTTTGAAAACGAGGCTTTTCGAAAACGATGACGTGATTTCACTGACCGAGTTTTTCTCAAACACAAATATAAGATCACTTGTTATTGTTGCGTTTTAATGGCATGGTTTCCGCCACATAATGTGGACGGAAACATTTCATGCCTTTTCTTTTCAGTGTGAAAACGCTGTTTTCAAATTCATCCGGCGTAGTGAGGACTCTGATTTTTCCTTAGAATCAGAGGAAATGTGCGAGTTTTTCGACAAACGTGGCTATCCTGCCTCTGTTGTTCAAGCAGGCCATCATCGCACCCAACAAATTGATCGGCAGTCCGCACTACAAACGTCTCAGAAGGAGAATAATAATAAAAATTCCATTCACCCTCACATTTCACCCTCACAACCACGCAGTAAAATCCATAATTCTAAAAATTTTAAATTATTTCTAATGATCCCGATACTCATTAATTTCATTCAAACGCGACAAAAGCATAGGTAACGTTTTAGTCAGAAGTGCATTCCAAACGAGTGAACAACCCGGTACTTTTAAATGTGCACGCGCCGACGATGCAAAACATGTTCTTTCATTTACAACGTTGAGAAATTGTCGGGACCCAAGCGATCCATTAAGTTCACTGATCATTTTACCTGTACCTCAGCCAATGTCATCTATTGCATAAGTTGCACTCTTTGCAAAAAGTTATATATCGGCGAAACAGGTAGACGGCTAGGCGACCAATTCCGAGAACATCTTCGCGACGTAGACGGAAAGACGACAAAAACACATTCGAATCATTCCACGCAACATATGACAGTCTGCGGCCTCTCCCTACATCAAGGAAGCACAGAAAGCCACAAAACTCTAGAACAAAAATTTATTTTTCAAATCGGCACACTTAATCCTCACGGTATCAACGAACGCTTTTCATTCAACTAATTTATTCTGTTAATTTATTCACCTTGCCATAAACCACACACAACCCACAATTCCTCAATTCGCTCCGACGAAGGGCTAACGCTCGAAACGTCAGTTTTCGAATCTCTTTACGGTGGCCAATTCACATTATCAACTTGATAAAACCAAATTATCCGGCGTACGTTCGGCGAGGCCTGAGTACGTAGCGCTCGAGTTAACTGCCCGTAAGCGCGCGGATTCTATGAAAAAAAAAGAACTCAAATCGTAGCGGAAGAAACCGCAAGTGATATACGAGATTTATTCTCAATGGATTGATCACGGTGTCAAAAAAAATAGGCCAAATGAACGAAAGGTTTTTGCGATAGTCCGGCCGAGAGTAGTACTAAAAAGGAAATGTCATGACATAGGTAACGGACGTTTCGACAATCAGAGTGGAAATCATCCTTAGAGTCAAGTCAATGTTTGTCAGTTCACTGTGTTACAACTCCCTAAACGATTTGGAACACCAGCATGGCACCATTTTTTTGTCTTCGGACATCTTGCTCGTTAATGTCCCCTGTAAGATCCCCTCCTCAGATTGCACTGCTCAAAGCCCCTTTCCCTTCCCCCAGGGGACCTGCTCAGAAGCTACCCATTACTACTCCTTTCACTTTACCACTTTCTCCCAAGTCCTTTTGGTCAATCGATTCAGGGCTCGAAGTTAACTTTTCAGTCCACATGCAAAGTTAGTAAGATTTTTTCTACTAGCAAATTGGTGAGACCACTTGCAAATTCATTCCAAATGTTTGGGAGACTTGGATGATTCTGACTTGCAAACCTTGCTAGTGGATATTTTTCTCTCTCGCAGCTTTGTAAAATCACTCGCACTTTGCGAGTTTGCAAGCGTTAATTTCGAGCCCAACGATTTCAGTGGTGTATCCAAGACACTGTTTCATGTGATCCGGAAATGATGGACCGAGGCGAAATATTGAGGTCTAGGAACTAGGTAGCCTGCGAGCAGGCTCACGTTGGCACAGGCGCGCGCGGAGCGGGAAATCGAGCACCTCTTTACCAAATGGTGGAACGGAGAATTAACTCTGAAGTGTAAATTTAAGTGCTATGTGAAAGCCATGAAAAACCCACCGGGCGGTAGCCCTAGTAAAGGGAATCAGGGAACCACACAAAGTAAAGAAAAAAATTATTCGGTGGGAATCGAACCCACGACCTCTGGATTAGACCTACCGTTGTAGCACTATGAACAAAAATGGTGA
Organism: Platygyra sinensis; assembly: GCA_019787425.1. NCBI lineage: Eukaryota > Metazoa > Cnidaria > Anthozoa > Scleractinia > Merulinidae > Platygyra > Platygyra sinensis. Next base: position 25,503 of record JAHPZR010030028.1, on the reverse strand, counting down.
AACAGAGAATTCACTCTGAAGTGTAAATTTAAGTGCTAATTGAACCCATGAGTTAATTCTCTGTTTCCCCATTTGTGTTCATAGTGCTAGGCGGCACAACATTCATATGTACCCTTACTTTCTCTTCGCCGCGATTCACCACCATAATCGTCCCCGACTTTCTCTGTCCGACCTCGTAGCTCAGTCGGCAGAGTAACGGTAGATCTAATCCGGAGGTCGTGGGTTCGATTCCCACCGAGGTCAAAAGATTTTTTCTTTACCTCGTGTGGTTCCCTGATTCCCTTTGCTAGGGCTAACGCCCAGGTTATTCATGGTTAAATTAACACCTAAATTTACACTTCAAAGTTAATTCTCTGTTTCACCATTTGTGTTCATAGTGCTACGTGGCACAATATTCATATGTATCCTACATACAGGACAACTCGGATTAATATTAATCCGTGGATTATAATAGTAATAGATTATAATATGATTATTATAATCCGGTAATAGATTATTAGAATCCAGTGATAGATTATTATAATCCAGTAATAGATTATTATAATCCAGTAATAGATTATTATAATCCAGTAATAGATCAAGGCACGGCAAAAAATTGGAAGGATTAGATTATTATTAACAATATCATCCGGATTAATGTTAATCTCTATTATAATTCAGATAAAATTCCCGTGAAAGTTCGGATGTAACAGATCTATATGACAGAAAAGGGACTGACGGGACATAACACAGATCACATCAGTTACTTGACGATCACTTGCATATGCTATAGCTGGTAGATACCACGATATTGACCCTAGAAAAAAATGAAAAGGAGCAAGCTCCTCTAGGTCAGCAAATCCGTGCCGTGGGCATGTGCTTTTACAAAAGAGGGAACCTTAAGAAAGGGGATAACTACCAGCTGCGTAGGAATAGCGACAATCCCAAAGACACGCTGATTCGATGTTCGTAGCCAGTATATCGTGATAGCAACTATGCATCTGAATTTCTCAGGAGATGCCCTTAGTAAAATTTATAAATGTATACGTTATGCTTAGATCCAAGTAAAACGGTCCACGAATGTATAAGGTAGTGATAAGGACGCCTAAGATCTAAATAATGTCATTCTTTGGAAGCTTTGGACAAAGATTAATCAAAGGTAAAAATAATGTTAATTCTACATAGGATTAATATTTGTCAGATTAATATTAATATTAATCAATTTGGATTAATATTAATCCTAATGGATTAAGGCACGGCTAAAACCTCAGTAATAGATTATAATAATCTATTACTGGATTATAATAATCTATTACTGGATTATAATAATCATTAAGATTAATATTAATCCGATTAATATTAATCCGAGTTGTCCTGGTTATAGCTTATGACATTTCTGTTTTAGAATTAACTGGGGTGTCAATTTCAAGTGCTTGGTATCTGCTAGATCTGTATCGCGTTACATTGCGCACGTGCTCCATCGCATTTCTTTGCTATTGCTAGTGCAGGTTTTTTCGTTTTGTTAGCTAGTTTCGCCGTTGAGAGAACGGAATAATTTTATACCGTTAAGTTAAAAACATAAAATTGTATTGTATTTACAGATGTTTCAGCACACAAAATTACATGTATCCTTTCCAAACTCTCAGCCTCGGCTTTGTTCTTAAAAATATTGTTAAAATTTCGCAAATTTCAGCCTCGATATTCTTATTTATTATCCAACAAATTGTAACACTATCCAAATATGGTCATGATGCCCTCGATATCTTTCATCCGTAGGTAACAGATATCCAGCGATAAACGTAGCTTCGTACGTGGGAAGAAAAAGTGAAGTGAAAATATGTCGACAGAAAGGTTTAAAAATGTTACGAGCTTGGAAATCAATTTTGTTATCAATTTGTTGAATAATAAAACAATTATCCTGCTCAATCTCGCGGAATGTCGTCTGATTTTAGCCGACTCGGCCTACGGCCTCGTCGGCTAAGTATCAGACGATATTCCGCGCGATTTCGTAGGATGATTGTTAAATATATTTATTATATAGATAGGACCCTGCGCGCGCTCTGATTGGTCAAAAACCTATGTTTTATCAGAGTATAAAACATAGAAATAGCGTGTTTCATTGTTTTGCACGCGTAAAATATATATCATAAAGCAAATGAAGAAGCCTAAGCCGTGTATTACACTGTGACAAAACACTCCAGCCATTTGAGAACACTTGAGAAATGTAGAACACACTCCCCTGCGGCTCGTGTTTTCTACATATCCCCCGTGTTCGCAAATGCCTGTCGTGTTTTATCAGTGTAATACACGGCTTAGGCTTCTTTATTTGTTAAAGGGGCTCAGTCACGTTTGAAAAGCTTAGCAAAACTTTTCAAATTCGTTGTTTGCAATCCGCGTCAATCTTCTCCATCCTTAACCATCCGTGTTCCTTTATGGTTTATTATCGTCTCTTTGATGTTTTTCTATCTTTACAAAGTGCTATTTTTAGGTTTCCTTCAATTTAACGGTTATTTTTTTCGATGTTCAAAATAACTCAAGATGTCGTGACTGAGCCCCTTTAAATATAAAAAAGAGTGTATGCACCTCTTTACCAGACTCTTTCCTGCCGGATCACTTTGCTCTTCGTCGCTCGCGCAGGCTAGAAACTAGGCAAATTATCTTCAGAATAAGCTCATTGACTCCAGTCAAAAAATTTAATGTAAATCAACTAATTGGATTGTAACACATTTTCTTTCATGTGACAGTCACACAGTTCAAAAGTGTTGCACACATCGTGCAGAACAAATCTTCATATAAATAAAAATTGTACCAAACTATGCTTGCCAAGTTAACAATATTATTTTTTTTATTGATGAATGAGCGCCATTTACAGGAATTTCATTCGAACAACTGGAGCACTTCAAGGAGCATTTGAGTTTGGTCCTCTTCTCTTTCCAAATCCAGCAACCACATTAACAAATCTCCTGTTATACTGCATTCGACGCTTGGCACGGCCAGTCTTCTTCTTTTTCTTCTCTTGCTTGTCAACCTGTACAGACATGAAAGTGAAATGAAATAAGCTAAAACGTCAGAGCTAGAAGAAAACACATGTATACAGCTGTTACACAATGTAGAAAGTTATTTTCTTTATTCATGCATGGAGACGAAAACTGAAATCCAAGAGCAGACAGACAGCAGCAAAATTTCTTCACGTCCATTACAGGAAGGTTAGCTGATAGTGCTTTTCTATCTTCCACAAAAAAAAAAAACAACATACCACCGCAAAAGGTGCAAGCAATCAGAAATGAAAAAAATTCTGGACGGCTAGAGAAACTAAGAAAATTATCTGGACTAGTCAACAAGGGGATCCAAATGTAATGTGTGAAGTTATCAAGAGTCATTTTACAGCAGCAGTAGTAACACATAACACTGTGGGATAATAAATGGGAGAATAGCATAGAGACTGTGCTCACGAAAAATAGTGACTTGGACACAGCTCTTGATAGTAATAAATTGAGACATACACAGAATACAACTTATTCCAAAATGGCCACAATTTTAGTATTCATTTGTTTAATTGCAAATTAGCCCTTCATTCCTAAACTCGCAATTCAAAAGAATATTTTCTCTTAAACGAGGCAACAAGGGCTAATTTGCAAGTAAACAAAAGAATACTAAAATTGCTGCCATTTTGGAGTGAGGTGTATTGTCCACTAAACTTCAACGTCACCCAGTATTACAAACAACATTCATGCTGCATAAACTAACAAAAAGATGAAAATAGAATAACGAAATGAGACTGTAACAGACCTTAGGTGTTTGTCCCTTCACTTTACCAGCACGAGCCAAGGAGCCGTGAACTTTACCTGTGGGTCAAGAAAAAAAATGTTTAATAGTTACCACAAGTTTACCAGTGAAGTATAAATTTTAAGACACTTTGTCTACATTATTCCGTATAGTCAATAACCCATCCAGTACCCCCAACTCAGAGCTCTTACAGTGCTACATGTTTTTGTGCAAGACTGATAGACAGATAGACACCAGTCGTAAAATACATATAATTACATTCTGACACAACAACGGTTTCTTTTATTACCACTTGTATATCTGGCTGCAAATCAGTGGCTTTGATTTGGAAGTACAATTTGTACGTAAATGATCTAATAAACTGCTCAGGAGGTTTATTCAATGTTGGTGGCATAAGGGAAGCATTAAATTGATATGAGGCATTTGTTTATTAAAGAGTTGCATTTATACCAAGTTAACCTAATGAAAATCCAAATATTTCATAGTTAACCAAGGTGTTATGGTGATTCCCCAGTTTTGCATTGCACGTTCCTACTGCGCACAATTTTTGTGTCATTAGTATGTGCACATGAGCGTGTGCACCTACAAAATGTAAGAGATTTCCCTCAAACTAAGCTCCATATCGGGATAAATGCTCTTTTTCTCCTGAACGAGCACGGTGACCCCCACTTTTTATTTTATAAATTCAATGAGAACAATATCCTCAATAACTGAGAAAAAAAATTGGCAGAAATCTATGACTACTTTTTTGGCAAATGAAATAAATGCTGCAGATAGAGATGTAACGGGCCCAACACAAGTCCAAATTATGTTTCCTTTAAAAGATAAAAGTATTAATTAATAATGCAGGGTATTTGAAGCCATTTTTTCTGGAACGTAGACAAATAAATAATCAAAGAAAGTCAAAGTCTGTGTGCACGCCGCATTGGAAAATAATCGTGCTTATTTGTTGCGCATGGAGATCACCCGAAAGTGACCTTAATAGCCATATTTGTCAGCATTGTGGCGTGAAAACAAGCATGATGACCCCCTCTTTTTATTACGTTTTTAGTGTCTCCTAGTCTTGTAACGACAACATACAAAGTTTCATCGGAAATCTATGGCGGCTTCTTTTACTAGGGAATCACCTTGAATAAATTGCATGAATTTGCTTTGCAACAGGATTGAAAACTATGGTACCTAGGATACAGATGTAGTACTCTGCTAACTGAGCTACATTTTGTATCAAGCCATCAGGGAGCTGGGTGTGAGCACTGCGAGTTTGTACTGTACCCATAGATGGTCCACAATGCAAGTGAATACATGGAAGATTCACAGTTTAAACCATGACGAAAGATTTAAAGACATGGTCATTGCAAATATGTAAACAATGTGTAGTTCCGGAAAATATCCATACCCCTCCACGGAGGGTCATGGAATTCTGAGGTGTAGGGGGGCTGAAAGGGGTAAATTTCCAAAGGGGAGACCGAGAGGCATACAGATACAATGCAGACTTTCCTTTCCAGTAGGTTTGAAATGTGATCGAATGCACACTATTCTACATTATTATATCAAATCCTTTGATCCTGACCTAGTTAAAGGGCCATAGTCAGCATCCGCCATTTTCGATGCCATTGAAATTATTGATATAGCATGGTGGCGCGAATCGTTATTGTTTAACTGTAGGCTGTGTTCCTGAAGGTATGTTTAATTATCTTGAGTAGTATTACAGTGATTTTTTTTCCTCATTTTGATGGCTTCGATTAATATATAATAGCCAAATTCTAGTATGTAAACAAAAACAAAGGTGTGGCTGACTAGGGCCCTTTAATATCCCCATAAATAATGTACAATAAAATTGCAAAAGTTATTTGACCAAATCAAGGTTTATTGCTGTTTGTCTCAGTCTACCAAGAAAAATATGCCGCCTTTTGTCTTTGTCTACAATGTAACTGTACAGAGCTGTGGCTAAATTTTATGACAGTACCTAGGAGATTAAAACAAATAAGTTAAGACTGATTTTCTTTGTGAATACAGAATTTCCGAGGGGTAGGGGGCACAAGTAAAAAAATCATGGAAATTCCAGGGGTTGGGGAAGTACCATAAAGCCTCCTTGAATAGAAAATCCCGGGGATGGGAGGGAGGGGTCAAACTGGAAAAACACTCTGCAGGGGGTATGAATACTTTATAGTAAAGTAAAGTAAATACTCTAGGACGTAACTAATCAATAATTTTTTAGCCATGTATGTTTTTTGTTGTTTGTAATTTTTAGTTATTTGGAAATTGTGGTTGATATACTATTTATTGTATAAGACTCCAAATAAACATGTCTGTCTGTCTGTCTGTCTGTCTGTCTGAACCACACAATCTAGACAATATGTGAAGTTGTGTTCATAAATATCACTTCCGCAGTAATTTATAAATTATTAAGAGAATTTTCTCATCTTTAGAATAGAACCTATTGAATTGTTCCACAAACACAGCAACAGCTTATTCCACAATCTCTTGGAATAAAACTTTAGCTTGTATTTCTATCTTTCAAAACATAATTGTGACAGAAAATGCCTTGATCACCTTCTCTGTTATATAGGCTTACCTTGCTTACAGGTGTAACGGTATGGCAGTGAAATGCCATACTATTGAAGTTCAAAGCAGTAAGTTTCAAGTTTCGAGTTTTTATACTTACTAACACTTAAGTTATTACTGGGCGGGCTTGCAAATACGAAGAGCTAATCACGGCACGCCAGACTGTACACAGTGGTACACAGTTAAGGCAGTATTTAACAAGCTCGTCAGATTATACTTTAACTTTCATTTTACACACAAATTAAGCTTATGAACAGAATTCTAAAATATATACCTCCAAGCAAACGAAGGCCAACTTCAAGAGTGGACAGATCAGCTACTCCACAATCTACAAGGCTCAGGGTATCATCAAGAGGCTTTCCAGCATAGAAGAGAACTTGTTCATCAGCGGGAATGCCCTCCGCAAAGGCAATAGCATTCTTCAGATCAAACACACTCTCACCTCCAGTAACATCAAAAGTATGAACATTTTCTCCGCGAACAAACAACTGCATCTTGAGTTAACTAACACCAAAAGTAGCTACAATAAGTACAAGACGTATTATGGTGTAAAATGAACCCAACCTCTGCCTTTAACAATATAAATGAAGCGAGTTTTTGCCTACCTTCTCACAGATTACACGTGGTGGTGCAATCAAATTTTCGTAAAGGAAGAACGATTTTACTGCGCAGCTATTTGACGCATGGCGCCAAAAGACCGCTGGGATCAGAGCCCGCACTGAACCTGTCAGCGCATATCGGCGTAAACCCAGAAATCCAAAATGGCGGCTGCCAATGTCGCTGCCAATAAAATTTGTAGAGCTTTCTTTTCTTCAAATGTAGCACTGTATTTTCCAAGAAGAGCACCGCAACCTAAGGTGAAAACTCTTACTTGAGGTTTTCCATTTCTAGCGGTCAATTATTTACAGTTATTTATTTTATTACTTTGTTTTTTAGGTTGTTAATACAAGTGTCCAAAAATCGACAACCGCGGAAAATTTCAGTTATGAAATCAAGCCAGAGCGACTTCAACAGATTCAAAAGTCTCCCAGTGGTTGGGTTCCTCCGGCTACTGGTAAAGTATTTTCATCATTCAGCGATAATAATTATATAACTAATGAATGTGATGAGTAATACATTATTGCATATTTGGGTTGCTGCCTGCCTGAGTGGACGTCAATTGGAAGCTTTCCTATTTATCTCAAACTGTATACTGAAACATAAATTCATAAATTTATACTTATTTTTATTGATTTATTTCTTTGTTTATTTATTTAATGATTTATCTTTTTGTAGAAAAGCCAAACTTGCCTTTCTTCATTAAAAGATCCAAATACAACAATCTTCCAGTATACACAGATTACAAGAATGCAGGAAGTCGTAAGATCACTATAATAAGGAAAATAAAAGGAGACCTTAAGGTATGACTTTTGCAGCCTCTTCTCCCCCAGCTATAGAAATTATGTATTTTTTGTTTTGCAATCATTCAGCAAAAACTGACAAAAATTTAGACTGCTGATAGAGGTCATTGAGTATGCAAGCTTTCAATAATTATAATAATTTTAAGAATTATACATGAAGCTCCAGCTTCGTTAGGTGTGAGGATTTTTTTTCATCCAATTGGGCTTGTTCGCATTTCAATTTCAAAATTTGGGCATCTGGGCACTGCAAATATTTTTGGGCAAGAATGGTCATCTCCCCTCCCCCAAAAGTTTGAAGGTGCTTGTATGCCTATGAACAATACCGTAACTTTGCCAGGCGGATGAACGGTTAGTACACTAGACTCCAGATCAAATGGTCAGGGTTTGAGCCCTAGCTGGGGTTAATGGGCTTTTGTTGGCCTGTGAACAGGCTTCTGGCTTATTGGAGAAGCACAGGAAATTTGGCGCGAATCTCCATCAACAAGGCATGAAGCATCAATTAAGGAAGCCTTCTGAGCTTTGTTGTACAGGGTGCGCAAAGTCTCTTAGACAGATAGGAGTTTCTTATGACTTCAATAGAACTTCATCGCGCAATGCTGAAACAAAAGATTTTGCCCGTCTAACCTCTCATCCAGGGCTAGGCTGGACGGGCAAAAACAAAGCTTTTTGTTCTCCTGGGACTCAAAATGGCCACTGTATGATAAAGGTCTATTCGAGCTTGTTTGGCATGAATACTTGAGTTAAAATCTCACCTTCAATCTTAGTTGATGGCTTGAACAAATTTTCAGTTGAGAGTGATTTCCCAGAAATGCCATATTGACTTCTGGTGCATGCTGATTGGTTTAAATTTGACAGTTGGCAAGCTAGATTCTTGTTTGGTTCTTGTGTGAGGCAGCTGTGATTTAGGAAGATGGTTTCCCTTCTTCTGTCCCCAATGTCTGAGTACTTTGAGACTGGGAAGCCTGTTCGCCGGCTAGTCTTGTGTTCTTGAGCAAGATGCCGCAGTCTATCCTTATCCCTCTTCACTCAGGTGTGAAGATGGGTACCAGTGAAGGTTATGCTGGAGACAGTCCTGCAATAGACTAGCATCTAATCCAGAGTGGTAAATAAATACTTCCAGCTGCTTTGTGATGTGGATCCAGACAGAACTGCAGGCCTGATGGGCCTCTGGGCTTGAACACAGACATCCTATCTCCCTTGTTATTCCCAAAATCCCACTATATCCATGTGATTTTTGCAGAAATTATCAAATTGTGCACTGTGGCAATCTGGCTGAATTTAATTGCCCCATGAATTGATCATAATCAAGCAGAGTTGACTCCAATGCAAACTTAAGCAAGAATTGATTTCCCCTGGATTCACCTCTCCATGTACAGTAACTTTGCTCTTGATGAATCAAACTACCTCCATGAAGTGGCTTTTTTTACCGTCACAGAGGTTTCAATAAGCACCGACGTCCGACGAAGAGCGTCAGCTTCTTCGATCAGAGACGTTGGCTAAAAAACGATCCTTTCAAACAAAATTAAAATTTATTTTGATGGGCTTGGATGTACTTTTTACCTCAATTCAAGATCAACGTCACACCTCATTGCGCTAAGAAATCGTACTTATATTTATACACAATTTGATGTCCAGAAGGCTGGAAATAGTGTTTCAGAGCTTCCAGATTTCAAATTTTTCTTTGGGGGGGGGGGGGGGGCATGCTCCCAGACCCCCCTAGCAAAAGTTGCCTACTCTTCTCAAACTGGCTGCCTACTTCAAACTTTATTGAAACCCCTGCCGCCAGGTCATGTTCCTTACAATATCCCCCTTGATGCGTGGGCTTTAATTATATTTGCTTAAATATACCACCCGCAAAACATTGAGTAATGTCAATAGATTTATATTTAATTGTTAAAGAATAGAACATAATTGTCTGTGCTTACCATAAGGGCAGTGAATACCATACTTTGATGAGACTTTTTTCAGATATGCATTCAAGTTATTTTTTTTGCTTTCAGGCTCTTGATGACTGTTTGAAATACCATCTTGGAGATGATATTATCACCTCAGTAAATGAACTTACAAGCCAAGTGAAGATCAAAGGAATATACAAAGATGAGGTTGTGACGATATTAAAACAACTGGGCTACTAGACAAGTAGTCTTCAGTAAAATCAAGACAAGGAATATGAAAAACATCAAGTTGAGGAAGCACAAACATCGTGTCATGCATTCTGTTAGTATGAACACTGGCAGAAATTAAACATGCATACGTGTACAAAGAAAAAAACAACAGAAAATGAACAGTGAATCACCTACTACTCAGAGCATTGTCTGGTAAATGGAGAGCCTGCCCTGCCATTATAAAGGAGACATAAAGACATTGGCTTAAATATGCAAAGTATACATGTACAAAGAAACTTGTAAATATTAAACAGTACTTCCTCGAAAATTTAGTGAGTTACCAGATATCTCTCTTAAAGGAAAAGGTCGCTCCAAAATGCTGATTTTTTTTGTCTTTGCCAAAAACAAGTAAACATTCAGCTTTTCCACTCACCGAAGTTTCAGCTTCTGAAGTGCCCGCTATCCTGAAGAAATTCGTCTTGAAAGAAGCGACTTCGGAGGCTGACATTTTGAAACTGTCTTGGCAGCAAGGCCATGTTTATGTGACGTCATTCCGTCTGACTCAAAATTGGCGTAAAGGAGAAAAACCCGCAACTGACTGCAAATAATGTAGCTCAAGAGCAGCCATAACCCAGAATGGTAGTCAAAAAGGTTTTAGGAAGCCATTTGAGCAAAATCTCTCAGACGAAATGACGCCATGAAACGCAACCTAGCTGCTGAGTATCGTTCAAAATGGTAGAAACGATGTTCAAATTAAAGTTTGAGCTTCTTCAGAGACATATTTCATAAATAAAACCAGCACTTTAAAGGCTGAAACTTTGGCGAGTGGGTAAACTTATTGCAAGGGTTATTACTGTTGACAAATAATATACGTTTTTGGAACGATGTGCTCTTGTAAGTGTAGTTGTGTTAGCAGTTCGCTAATTTAATTTGAATTGCTGGCCCAATACGGCTGTGACTTGTAATTGTAGATCTGTTGCTAGAGTGATATTTGCTGATTTAGAGCTACTCATATTTTATGTAAGAACTCGCATGGAGGATTAAATCAGTCTGACACTAGAACAGTCTCTTAAGGAGGACGTGGAAGTTCTATTTCCAGTCAGAACTATCCCACAAATTTGGAAATATTGCAATACCACATTTAAGGACGTTTGCGCCCATTGCTACTGCGCATCTTTAGTGCGCACGCTATTCATTGGTCACGCGCGTGCCACGTCATTTTCAAGCGCGCGCACCGAGTCGAAAACTAAACAAAATATAGGGCTGATGACCTTTGGGTTAACTTTGTGTGCGAATATTTTTGTTAGATGTTCGGTGACCCCCACTTTTTTTTCGGCAGATCACTTCCTTTTGTGATTCTTTCCATTATACTAAAAAACAAAGAAATTCTGTACGTGGGAAGTTTTAATTATTTCTCATATACTATTCAAATAGGTTCGAATTGGTACATGGATGCAGGTGTGCGTAACTTAAAAGTTGTATTTTTTAAGGCTAATTCTAGCTTATTTAATGACATATGTAGCAAAGATCTATCAAATAGGCCTATATATGCTGTGTTAAACACGCATAACTTAGATATGACTCTTCAACTCAAATATATGCCGATGGTAATGAATCCGACCAGAATCGCCTCGAATGACTGGAAAAAAAGGGAGCGAGGGGAAGGAAAAAAGGGAGCGAACTGGCTATCTTTTCTCAAAAGAGAAGTCCAACGAGTTCACGCAATCACACGCAATGAAACACTCAAACCCAGTCTGACTACCACCTGAACCCAACCCAGCAGTCGCGTTCCGCTTGTTATCACATACAATCCTGCCTTTCGTTCCATATCTAGTATCATACAAAGACACTTTAAATCCTTTCGTCTTCCCCACGATGCAGCAACGTCTTTCAAACCACACCTCTTGTGCTTTCCGACGAACCGACAACCCTAGTGGCATTTTAGTTAGATCAAAATTACGTACTCATAAACACTTGTATAATTGTACCTTAGATACTTTATTCCATTTTGTTATTTTGTCATCGATAATTTGTTCAACGGTTTAGTTTTTATTGATTTCCAATTTTTGTTATCTTGTCATATGTTAGTCACTTCAACGGTCCACTTTCAGTTATTGTGAAAATAGATTACTTTATAGAAAGTGCGACGTACGGATTTTTATTCACGAGTTGCAAAACTTTGCAAAACGAACGAGTGAGCGCAGCGAACGAGTGAGTTTTCAAAGTTTTGCAACTCCTGAATAAAAATCCGTACAAAGCACTTTCTGTGCTGTAATTTGTTTATTGTATACATGTATATAGCGAGAATTAAACATATCCTTTAAATCAGTTTTATTTTTCCCCGATGACATAAGCTTACCCATCATTTTCTCTTGCTTACATGCAGAACAGCAAAAAATTCAAGACTGATGTAAATGACCGAAGGTGATAAAAAAAAAAGCTTTCCCGTCCAGCAGCAAGCGGACAAAGAGCGTAAACAACGTAAAATACAATACTACGGGGAATTCGTATTAAAACACAAAGTGTGAAATCTTTTCGCCTGTCCATGACGACGTTTTGCGCAGTGCAAAGACAAATTCGGACTCTGTTGACTTACGCTTTGTGTAGAAATGTTTCTCCTTGACTGTTCGCCCTTGACTCCGGCAGAGATAAGACTTGCTGAGGTGACTGTTGGCTGCAGCTGAAGAGCTAATGATCAAGATGTTGGATGTATTCTCAGTGCTGCTGGTTCCGAAAGTCAACTAAGGGCCTCTTCGTATGAGCCCGGTAACCAGGCTGGCTCGGTTACCGGGACGAATTCTGTGGTGTGTTCATATGGGAAATTTCAGCCCGGTCGACCGGGATGAATTCAAGAAACGCAACCAAAATGGTGGAACATAAACTTGTATTGTTCGCGACTGTCATAGCTTTGTGGACTCTTGTAACTTTACTAATAAAGCTAATTCGCATACCTTTAAAGTGGAAATACATACAAGACCAAAGTTATGCCATTTTGGCCGCTCTGTTGTGAGAGCGAAGCCATTTTGTTTAAAAATTCACCGGCAGTGTTTCATGGAAATTTCACCAGTTACCGAGATCTCGGTCGCAAAAACCGAGATCTCGGTAACCAGGCCAGCCCGGCTTCTCATATGAACACATCGATATTCAGTTACAAAGAAAAGAGTGGCCAGGCGAGATCTCGGAAACCCAGCCAGCCCGGTCGACCGGGCTCATATGAACAGTCACTAAAACGGGAAGCCGAAGCCATGTTTTTAAAACACAAACTGCAAGCGGGCGCTGATTTCAAGACCACGCTTCTGGGAAGTCATTTGAGTGTTTTGCTCTGATTGGCTAAGCCATTCTACTCAGGGTGATGATTGGTCATATTTTCAAATGTGAAGAATGCTATACGCGAAGTTGATTGGACGTAGGACGTATCGCTTTTTCACATGTGAAAAAGCACATATAGAATTCTATTTGCAGGGTTTATTAACTAAGATTCTCGCTATAGAGTGTGTTCGCTCATGTGACCAGAAGCCATATTTGCATAATGAAACAAAAGGAGGAATTTGCATAAAAATAGAGTTCAATTCCCAAAAGAATATTTCACTCCTCCAACATGGCCGCCGTTTCTTTGTTTACTCCTCCAACATGGCCCCCGTACTGCGTCATGTGAACACACTCTATATATTTAAGAAATAGAAAACATGTACCGTGTTTCTATCGAGTTATACAAACACGAGTGGAAGTTTGGGAGAACGAGAAATGCTGTGGGAATCACGAGCCGCAGGCGAGTGTTTCCACAGCTTTTTCGAGTTATCCCAAACTTTCACGAGTGTTTGTATAACTCGATAGAAACACGAAGTACATGTTTTCTATTTCTTTAGAAAACACCACGACGAGAAAAAGGAAAACAGCTTGTTAACTTTGGATATCAAAATGTAAATTCTCTTTGCTCGCGCCATCACTACGCCAACAAGCACGCGCTAGTTTGTGTCTCCATCGAGTTATAAAAACACGATTTTTAACCAATCAGCGCGCGTACTTTCTTAGGACTGTTTTCTAAACAATTATACAGTATACTATATAGGCTTTTATCTTTGTTGTTTAAATTGTAACGTCTTTTCTCAGTTGTAAACATTCTCTGAAGAAGTTAGGCCGTGCCTGACGAAGAATTGGAAAATACAAAACAGTTAACCCCAACCGTGCGGTCAGCCTTTCTGTGTTTAGTTTCTTCCTAGCACTATTGGTAGGAGCCTAACCGAGACGGAGTCGAAGTCCATAAACTCGCAAAAAAAAAATAGCGAGGCTTATATGCAACGTTCTTGACCAACTGTACACTGTACTGAATCTTGCTCAATAAATAAGAATTTATTATTTTTTCTTGCGGGCAGGGCGAGTAGTCCCGAGCGGGCAAGATAGCCCTATCTTGCCCGCTCGGGTAGCCAATCACAGCGAGCGGTACTTGGTCCTCTAAAAGAGCGAAGACTGGGACAGATGACAAGAATGCGACATCTTGCATCATTTTACATGAAGTCTAGTTAGCTCTAAATTCGGAGAGAAGTTTGTTGTCTGGTTGCGTTTCACGGTTTTACTGTAGCATTCTTGCCAAGAAAATAACAGTTTCGTCCAGGAAAGATGGTGTGCGATAAATGTAAGACATTATAAAGTTTAAGCTTTGACTTGTCTTCTTATTTTGGGCGATCTGTTCGTTTTAAGAGCGACTACTTACATTTGATTTGCCTTGGTTGTTTTTTTTGATGACGCAGGTCAAAAGAAACTTGGGAAAGTGATTTGTCCTGATCCATGGAAATCTGGAGCGCGGAATACAACAGGTATAGAACGAATTAAGAGTAAAGAACTGACGGCATAATTAAATGTCGATCTTGATATATACAGGCCCGCTACTTTGGGGGAATTGATTTATTGATTACGATTGACTGATTGATGTAAGCTCACGTTTATAGCTGATGAAACCTAAGTTGCTTGAAACTAAGTAAGACTTAAGTTTATGCATTTTAAACTTGCTTAATAAGCTTTCAGCACATGCACAATGTATGCAACCAACTGATCATTGCCATTCAAATTACTTTTAGAGGGTGGAGGAAGGAAAGTGAATGAAAACAAGCTTTTAACACAGAAAAAGAACAGGTTAGTAGTTGCTGGATGCAAAGGTTCTAAGAATAACAAGAGTGCACAAGACTACAAGCGAATGTTGAAGGTATCAGAGGTAGGAGTGGCGAATGGTAAAATGCGAGACTCGCTGAGATGCAGAGATCCAAGTTAAAAATCGGAGCCCGGGACTCCTTGGTAAAAAGTTTAGCGACTCAAAATAGTAAAAACAAACCATGCAATACGAGACTTCGAGACTTATCAAAAATGCTTTCAGGATTTTGAGATCCTGCCAAAATTCACCTCCCCTATAGGTAATAGTGGTTTACTGTTGTTTAATTGAATCTAGAGCTTCAGCATGAGAGAATTGTCTTTAGGTATTAAATTTAAGCCCGGGAAGTAAAGTAATTAATTACATTTGAATTGTGTAAATTGCCATGCTTTTATTGGTTGTGTCTTTAGGTTTAACCCATATTCAACCTTCAATAAGTGTAAAATCTGCAAGCAGACTGTTCACCAGGCCCACTCCCACTACTGTCAAGGTATGTCAATCACTTACATGTTCAAAGATAATGGGCCAAAATAATGTTAAAGGGATTCTTTAACGCTTTAGTGCCCAAGGGGCCTCATTTTGACGAGTAAAATCGTCTGGCGTTAGACAGAGTAAAATCTATAAGTCACTATTGCGCATTAAAGGGTTAAATGAGATAGTTTTTTAAAGGAGATAGTTTTTTAACCCTTTAGTGCCCAAGGGGCCTCCCTTTGATGAGTAAAATTGTCTGGTGTTAGACAGAGTAAAATCTATAAGTCACTCTTGGGCATTAAAAGGTTAAAGAGGGTGTCATTGGGGTTAACTGTTTAGTGTATAGCAATGGATTTCATGCTATCATGTAGTCTGCTGGCAGTTTTTGTTACGAGTTCACTGTTTCTCTCTTCACTTTCTTGCAAACCTGGCACGTTGTTGTTACGACCACTTTTTCTGTCCTGGAAAACCCATTCAATTTTTTTTTTTATAAGAAAACCATGTTCATGCAGCCACCCTGTTAAATATGGCCAATGGCCACATTTTGAAATCTGAACTTGTACAATCCTTTCTAATTTTACCTTGTCTATACAGCCACTTGAACCAGTTATGTTTGATCTTTCCATTATTAATATTGCATACACGTACTGATTGACGTTTCAATTTTTTGAAAAAGATATTAATATCTTATTTTGTGTTCCAGATATTTATTAAAGAACAGTTATTAAAAAGTGTAATTGTGACCTATCAGTTAAGATACCACTCAATTTAGACCTGCCCCATTAATGGTGACTGTATTAACAAAAATGAATGTGCCACTGTAATAACTGTACTTTTTACCGAGGTTCTGTGACATTCTCAAATTATTTTGCTCAAGACTTTTTTCCAGAGTGACTCTCCTGGGGGTACTAATCTCCATTAATTTTGTACTTTTTACAGAGTGACATTATTTCTAACAGTTTACTGACTAAATGGCTTATTTTTAGCTGTTTCCTGACTAGGGCTATTGCCTATACCCCATTGACACCCTCTTGAAAATGATGAGTCTAAAATGAGAACGAGAGAGAGTTCTCATGTATTGTTACTGTTGTTGACTGTAATTGGTGTGCATGTGCAGGGAGATAAAATCATGCAAGCTGCTAATATGCAGAAATAGCTCTTATCGCAGCTATCAGCAGTTTGACATGTAAACGAGGCTAAAGGGTCAATTCTGCATTGTATTGACCCTTTAGCCTCGTTTGTGTGTCGCTCTAAACAAAGGAATATTTGACAACAGGTTCAACTCCAATAACAGCTATTGGTGTCATCTTCCTACCAAATTAAAACTCTTGCTGACTGACAACTTAAATTAGAGCAGATTAAATTTGGTGTCCTTCAACATGAGTTCATGAGGTTGTGTCCAATAATTGCTGAAACTAGTTTGAGATTCTGTCACCTCAACGCTCTTGCTTTATGAATGGCATTTTGTTTTAACTGTCAGGTGTGGCACATACACTTGTAGTGTTAAGATATACATGTACATGCACATGTTGTAGTTTTAATACCAGTAATATGAAGATCAGTTTACAAACAACCTGTATACAGTATATAATTTTGTAGAGTACAGGTCAGTTACCTGTTTTCAGTTAACTTTTGTTCATCATTGCTTAAAAGTTCTAAATACTGTAATCAAAATATTATAATTATTACCTGTGACTTACATGTAAGAGCAAAAAAGTTCATTGACTGTGTATATCTATATGAAGTAAGCAAAATATACACAATAACTCCATATCTTCATCCTGGGTAGAAAAATTTAACTAAGGACTCTATTACACCTCCTTTCAATGCTTAGCTGTACCAAAAACAAATTCAGTGTTGACCTCTAGATAAGTTGTCAAACAAAAAAAAAAGAGTGTAATTTTTTTCCTATTTTGCTTCAACAGGGTGTGCATATAAGAAAGGTTTGTACAGATCTGTTCTACGTTTGCCAGTGTGTGTTTGTTGTTGTTGTTGTTGTCAAAATCAGCCTATTGTCAGTAGTGATATCAGATAAGAATTAAAAGTTTACTTTACATCTGATGATGCTTTTCTTACTGGGTCTTTGACTTGGATTACCTCTTTTCTAGGTATCTGTGCAATGTGTGGAAGACAAGTTTTGGACACTTCGAACTACAGGCAGAGTTCAGTTTAAAGTTCGACATGTGGCATTTGACACTAAAATTGTTAATTTTGCTAAATATGTACTTAACTCTAAAATGAACACAATGTATATTTCATTGGACAATTACATACAGTAACCCTTGTATAAATTAACACAAATTATTCAATACATGTAGTCGCACAGAGGTGCAGAGTGTACTATTGAATATTAGAGAGATTGACAGGATGAACTATGTTTGACACTTATGTTCAGAAATGCAGGGTAAAAAGATTCAATGCTCTTTATGAATAAGCATCACAAAGTGTCATTTTCGTATTACTTCATATCTGACAGAATTATGTGTGCTTTGGTGACCTTATAGGAAAGGGGACACTTTGTGATCCATATCGTAAAGAGTATGCATCTCATTAA
>JAHPZR010030021.1:15000-21584 GCA_019787425.1 Platygyra sinensis | reverse complement strand
TTTAACCTTGTTTAGCTAAACAACACTTAAACATGTTTAACTCTTTGGTGTGAACGGGGTATTAGTCCAGTCCCTGAACTCTCCTTTCTTCCCACCCCATATAGGGGCTGAACCCGGGCTGGCGAAAGAAGAGTCCGGGGGTGCTTACCATTTACAAAAACCATCCGGTTGGAAATTTCAGCCATAAACCAAAAACCATTAAATGCGAAGTTGCAGGAGTGAGAATCACCATAAACTATATCCAAATCAGCTAGAGAGGCTCGAAAGAGAAGAAAAATAGCATCACCTTATATCACAGCCCATATTTTCTGAAGCTTCCCAAATGGAATGGCGTGAACCATTTGATTTTCCAACTGGAATTTCCGGTTTTCCCGTGTAAATGGTAAGTACCCCAGGATAACTTGCATGCGCATGCTGAGAACGAACCAATAAAAAAATACTAGGTCCCAACCACGCCGCTCGCGCCAATGTGTCGCGCAATGCCTTTTTCAGCTCGCGCTCTGAAAGAAAACATTTTCTTTGACATTATTGTCGTAAAAAAACATAAAAACGTAAAAATCGAAATATGGTTTATCGTGGTCTGTACTCTTATCGCCAACGTCATTACTGTTTTCCTTAACACTTTTTATTCGTATTGTTTCTGTATCTTGAGCGATTTTGCATTTTGAAAGGAAAGTCTGATGCGTACAAGTAGCTCATTTGCATAATGCAGGGCGTGCACATTCAAGTCCGAGTCGGTGTTTTCAGATTGCAAACAAATCTTGGCAAAGATTTATTTCGTTATCTTTGACTTGTGATAAAAAAAAAGAAACAAACAAATCGAATGTGGTTTAGCGTGGCGCTGTTGAAATTCCACTGACTTGGGATTGATTGACATGTTTTTAATCAATCTGAATGCAGAAATTGCTGGTTGTATATTATCATTCAGAAAATCGCGCCAAAAGCCAAATCTGGAAAATACTTCCAAATATGGTTTTTCCCCCGATTTTTTTTTCCAGGGGGGGGGGGGGGATGGCGGCGTTCTGCGCATGCACATGCAAGTTATCCTGGACTCTTCTTTCGCTCGCCCGGGTTCAGCCCCTAAATGGGGCGGGAAGAAAGGAGAGTTCAGGGACTGGAGTTGCTATGTCTCTGCCAGTTGGGGGCCACGGAAGCCAGAAATGCTACAAGTTGATTGACAGATTCGAAGCGGAAATGATAGTGTCGCTTGTTCTGATTGGTCAGGTTTAATACCGGAAGTGTGATGATTGTATTCCGGAAATAGAATGCTGCCACAAGGCCAGGGCCAAGGCCAAGGTCAAGATCAAGGCCAAGGGCAAGGCCAAATGCGATTCTTGACGCCACAGTGGCGTGAAGAGTTTAAAAAACCTTTAATTTGTAAGAATTCAGGAATTTCACTACTGTTATGTTAAGAAATTTCTTCCTTCTGACAACATGAGGCAAATATTAACTGTAGGAGAAGATTTTGTCAATGTCAATCTACTGTAGTAATCTTATGATTTGAGACGGCGAGGTTTTTGTTAATTGGCGACTTTTTCGTTCCTGCGATTCAGATCAGCTTAAAAATTTTGTCGCCGTTTGTTTTACTGACTGTCAACAGAAGCTTCTTCTGTCAAAATAAAGTGCTGAATGTTATTTTGGCTGGCCACAAGATACTTTTAGTCGCTGGGAAGTTCTTTCTCATAAAGCAAATTTCTGAGTGTACGACGAAAATGGTTTATGTAACAAGCACGACTGTCGACTCAATGTTGATTCCTTTATATTCCAAGCTGAATTAGTTTTCAAAACATTTGCAGCATTAGACGGAAGGCATTGGTCCACCTTGTTACAACGCTGTGCACGAGGGTCACAAAACTCGCATTTTGACTTCCGGTCTCCGGCCTCACATTTTATTTCCGTTCCCCTCAACTGGCAGAGATATGCGACGAAAAAAGTGAGAAGTTTCATCCCTGGTCACTTTATTATTTTCGGTAAGTGATAGGATCCTCCGAGAAATTTGCGAGTCCCAGACTTCTGTAATCCTGGTTCCAGACCTTGCACTAGCAGATCGCGCAATTTGCAGCGCGTCCGTATCAAATATTCAAAATGGCGGCCACAAAACACAAAACATGCGGGATAACGCCATTCATATTCTAAACGGATGCGAGGGCTCCCTGTGCCACAGCGTGTGCACTTGGAGTCTCGCAAGTCTTGAGAATTTATCAACTTTAACGCAACTTTTACCTTAAAACTGGAACTGCAATTTATACAAGTATTCAAGGAAGATATTTGTCACTACTCGGAAGGTCAATTACCAAATCTGGATGGCGAAAAAAATGTATTTTCACCGAGTGCAGGGGTTATGCAAATGAGTTTTGACACGAGAGACAGTTCTGTAACTACATGTACAGTGGCTGTGACAAGCACGTAGCGTGGTCGTTTTTTTAAGTACGCACAAGTACATATGATCTAGAAACGTAAGTAAACTAAGCGAAAAATACTACGTTCTCTATTTCTTGTTCGAAATGGTTGTGTGAATACAAGCAAAGAACCAAGTGTCTTGCCCTTCGTATTTTGAGCAAACTTGGCGCAAACAAATCATTGTTTTGGTTGTGGATCCTCGAGCATGCGCTCAGCAGCGTTTTTCGTTGTATATTACAGTTATCATTTATAAGCAAAGAGCGAGGCGTCTTTGAGACAATACGGTCCAGCAGCTTACCTTCTTCATCGTTAGATCCACTATTTTCGTCTTGGATGACACTGAAAAAATCAATGATGGATCTTTCTGACATACTTGTATCACGGAAAAATCGATGTGTTCGAATCTATTTTATAGTCAGAGCTTGCGTGACTAGAACTATCAACAACGTTTTTGGAACGGCGCCCCTTTGAGACATGGCCTTTTTGAATTGTTGCACGCTTGCCAAACAACAATGCATGTTAGTGTAAGAAAATACAATGCAAACTAAGTTAGAACACGGTATAGCTTTTCTTTTAGTTTTTAGAATTTAATCAAAGTGGTGTTTTCAACACAAAATCTTGGTTGCATACAGGTAAAATGTTGAAAATAGAAACAATTGCTAAAAAATTAAAAATTTCTCGTCACTCTAAGTACGTACGTGCGTATATGCGTATAGGAAGCGATACGCGCCTGACTGTAACAGATTTTAATCTGTTCTCGGGTGTAATCCAAGAAGATACCAATCTGTTTGATCTTATAGAAAGTTTTAGTAAGGTAAGAAATTTACTCTGATGTAATTTCTAGATTAAGCTTTTGAAATTTTCTTAATTTTCCGTGCTCAAGCCAAAACCTCAGCGGCCACCTTCTAGCGAATTCACTCAGATATATCTTAACGTATTTTTCGTCTGTTTAAAATACTATTAAAATCTGTTGAAAACAATGTTAAAATGTGTTTGTAATCACCTGTGAAACTGAGAATTTCAGATGCACCAAATAGGCCATTTCCGAATTACCTTTAGCCTCTTTTTCAAACCGAGTCTTGGTGCTCATCCTTTCATATGAAAATGAGTTAAATTTGCATGTGAATGAAAAGTCATTTCCATTTGAAAGGATGAGCACCAAGACTCGGTTTAAAAAAGAGGCTAAAGGTAATTCAGAAATGGCCTATTGTAAAATCTTTCAAAATACATTTCAATAGTGTTTTAAGGTGGCTGAACACAGTTTTTGATACCTCTGTTTCATTTACCTTTGCTTCTAAAACCCTTGATCTTTTGGTCGCCAAAAATGGCACCAAGCAAGTTAACAACACAAACTTCAACTTTTTGATAATTAAACTGTCGTATGTGCCGTTGCCATGGCAACATGATTAATTATAAACAGGCGTTTAAAATCGGTTTTGTTTATTTGCAGAAAATCTAGTCTTTAGATTTTCTTTATAATTTGTATGCAACAAGCTTGTAACGATACTCATATGTTAGCGCTATTTTAATAATTATTTAACAAACAGATCTTTAATTATCCCTCGTCGAAGGTTCACTGGCATATCTTGAATTTCCTTTGTTAAATTTTTATTTTTTTGAATCCTCCAGTTACTTATTTCCTAAAGTATTTTCGCTCTAAATTTCGTGAAATTCTAATGAGTGGTTCTCGAGAAATAGGCGTATCTCCGAAAGTCAATTTTTCACTCAATCGCAATTTTTTCGACTTACTACGCATGCGCTGCATTTAACTGGGTTCCTTCGGTAACAAACAAAAGCTGAGAATTGCTGGGTTCTTTGCATCGTTACCTTTTCTAACGTATCTTTGTAATGAAAGACTAAAGCCATCAATACACTGCTTTCAATTATAGAGAAAATTATAACATAACTAAAGCAAAGCGTGCGCTCTGATTGGCTAATTCAGCATCTACTATTTGCCCATGGGTGTATGCTGCTGACGTACTCAATAACTAAAGCAGAGCGCGCGCTTTGTGATGTAGCTCAATTTGTTGCGGACAACATTTTGACCGCTGTGATGACACGTATCGTTGTTGATAAGAGTACAGACGACGCTAAACCACATTCGATTTGTTTTTTACCACAATATCAAAGATAACGAAATTGTTTTGACAACGGAAAACACCGACTCGAACTTGAAAGTGCACGCGCTGCATTATGCAAATGAACTGCTTGTACGCGTCAGACTTTCCTTTGAAAAACTTTTACAAACTCGCTTAATATGCAGAAACAATACGAAAAAAAAAATATTTGGGAATTGAGTAATGACACGTACTCGTTGTCGGTAAGAGTACAGACCACGATAAACCACATTTCGATTTGTTTTTTTAACACAATATCAACGTTTTCGGAGCGCGAGCTGAAAAAGGCATTGCGTGACCCATTGACGCGAGCAGCGTGGTATGGACTCTATAAAAGATTTCTGTTGACTTCTGTCGCAATGTTATGTTATAAAACAAATGGTAAACGCCATAGCGGGTACTATTGAGTTATGGTTGCACTTGGGAGGTTTGCTAAGCACTCAAGAAGCTAGAGTCACACTCGGCTATCGCCTCGTGCGACTCTTACGCTTCTTTCGTGCTTAGCAAACTCCCGCGTACACCATAACACAATAGTACACGCTATGGTGTTTACCATTTGTTAAATAACACAGATAGTGCAAGTGTTGCGTAAATAAAATGATCGCTCTATTGACGGCTTGTTTGTTTTTTTGAAATCCTTGTGCACGTGCTGAATTGCATCAGCAAAAGCGCGCGCGAAAACTGTGTTCGGCCACCTTAATCAGCTTTTAAACACTGCAACACAAATACACTAATGGTATAAACAAAAACATGTTTCAAATTTTGCGCAGAGTATACTGTTATAAATTCTTCAAAAGCAATTTAAAATAGTTTAAAAACACATTGTAAACATAATAAAAGTAGTGTAAAAATAGTTGTTTTGAGTTGGATGAAGTTCTCTCAATCTGCAAATCCAAATGTGTTGTTTAGCTAGTAGGCAACAAAAATTTATTTGAAGTTTGAAGTTAGAGCTGTCAGGCTTGAGACCTAAAGTGGTCTCTAGATGTAGATTGTTTTCTGTTGTAAGAATCTGACACGACTGAAGCCATAACGATAGATTTTGCCAAAAGATTGTTGTTTTTTCACATTGCCAGAATAAATGCATCAGATCTTCTTTTTCGTTATGGTAAAAGGTGCAGTTATTGTCCTCTCTGATTCCTATTTTTTGCGAATAGCTATTTGTCGCCAGCCGTCTGTGTAAAAATCTAAAATTAAAATCTAATAGTTGAGAGCTCCTTGTGCACGCGGTAGATGTTTGATAGACTTTTCTCCAGTCAACAGTTTCCTTTGTAGAACTAATATCTTTGTGCCATTTCTCTTGACATGATAGTGGTCGTTCACCTTTATCCGATATTAGTTTCTGGTACACAATTCTTGAAGATTTTTGGCTTTTTAAAAATGTATCGAAAAGGCTTTCGTGTTTTAGTTGGGTTTTTGGGATTTGTCTTTGCAAAAGTTTCACTGCTGAGATAATTCCAAACAAAGATAGTTTAACGTGAAGTTCATACTTATTTTGAAAACCGTCTCTAGGGACATAAAGTTATGAGAATCATGCATTAAATGTTTTACTTGTGTGATACCCTTCAAAAGCCAATCTGTGTAAAGTACCGGTGTATTATTTATTCTAATTAATGAATTTTGCCAAAGAGGTAGAGACAGGAGGTGGTCTTTTGAAACTATTTTTCCTTCAAAGAAAGTATCTGACCATATTTCTATGATTTCTTTGACAAATGGATCGTGTATACTTAGTTTATCAACATCTTTTTTGTTAGAGATTTCCTTTAAAAAAGGCGTTGCCTCCATATTTTCCAAGCTCTAAATTAAAAATTGTTTTCTATTTGCTACTGTTTTCTGAATCCAGATATTTTTTTTAATCCAAGAGGCTTTTAGTGATTTGTTAAAAGATACCACATCGATCATTGGATCGTCTATACTTAGTTTATCAATATCTTTTTTGTTAAGATTTCCTTTAAAAAAGGCGTTGCCTCCATATTTTCCAAGCTCTAAATTAAAAATTGTTTTCTATTTGTTACTGTTTTCTGAATCCAGATAATTTTTTTAATCCAAGAGGCTTTTAGTGATTTGTTA
>JAHPZR010030021.1:0-10000 GCA_019787425.1 Platygyra sinensis | reverse complement strand
GAAACATCATTCACGTAGTATAACCTTTGAAGTGTAACGTTGTTGGGACTATTTAAATCAAAATGCAGAACGCACTTTTGGCTCTGTCCATTCCAAAAAAGCTCAACCCCCACCCCCTCCCTCCTCGCCCATTTGACAGTTTGCTTTTAGAAGGCGACAAACGACTCACTGTGCAGCAGCTGGTGCATACAAAGTCCTCATGGTAGGGTCATAAGAAAAATGCAAAAATTCCCACCCATGGGATAGTGTCAAAATTATGATTTATAGCGAAATGGCCGTGTGATAGCAAACTCTAAAATAACTTGAAAAAAAATTAATTGGTTAAATAGCGTTTAAAGTTTGATTATGATTGTTATTCGCACACTCGGCATTTTCTATGAAGGATATATACTGAAACTGCTTCAAACATAGTATAAACTAGAGCACATTAGTAGAATTTTACTAGCATACTAATACAATTGCAGTAATCTGATTGGCTGATCCATTGCACACTTTCAGCCATTAGTGTGCAGTGGCTGGAACTCGTGTACGAAATGACAACGTTTTTCCGTTTTGCCAAATTTTGAAAAAAAAATTGATAAAACGGATAACTGAATTCCTGAGAAGACTAAACGAAGAACATTTACGGTTTCTTGACTTTAAAAAAGTTAAAATTATTGGAAAACATCATGCGCGCCCGTACACAAGTTAAAGTTTAATTGCCAATTTAATCCGAGAGATCTTTTCAAGGCGCAAAGTTTAATAATACGTCGAGAAATAGTTGAAAACCGTTATTTGAAGTAAAGTTTAGTAAGAATTCTACTAAAAGAATTAGATTATTCGCTCTCGATTTCTATGAGGTGATAGTTGGCCTCATCAACTATCACCTCATAGAAATCGAGAGCGAATAATCTTATTGTTAATTAGTCTCCACTAAGACAAAACTGCGAGGGCGATGTTCCGTTTTTAGTATAGAAATGTTTATAACTTATCTATAGAGGTTTATATTAAACCTTCTAGACCTTTATTCCTAGCAAACGACTCACAGAATCCTTGGTTCTGACCTCGATTCTATCGCACGCGCAAGCCCAACATTAATTTTTTTTGGCTGGTGGCGGTGCAACAAATTTCCAGTCGGTTAAATCTGAGAAAAAATAATTAATAGTTACTTACTTCACATAAGGTGAATTGAAATAAAAATCAAAACCGTTCAAAAGATAAATTCCAGAATCTGGGAAAAGAAAGAAGGTAAATCTGCAAAGCCCCTCACCAAGATTCGGGTCACAGTAATTTTTCTTAAGCAAGATATGCAGAGAAATGTCGTACACTGTCACTGAGTTTTGCTACAAAAGCGTAGATTTATTCCTCGAGGAATTCAAAATCATTTTTTTCTAATACATAAACTGTACAAATCGACCAAATTCTCCGAAATCAGTCATTTTTTCAACCAAAACAACAGACCTATCGGTCGTCATGTCAATGCCACGTCACGCAAAAGCTTACAAATCCAAGCGCAGTGTATCACAAAACCAAGACAAGAAATTTGTATGAGTATTAGTTTTTAGCTGCTTTTGTACATCATGAAAGTAAAATCTCAGGAGGACAAATAGTTTTGTAGTTTAAATTTCAGTGACGTCATGTAAAAACCGGCTATTATATTGGTACTGCAACTGTTTCCAATCGTACTGGTCTAGTTCAGAAACAGTTAACAGCTGATTGGATGCGGAACTTGTGGTATTACATTCTTTGTACATAATCAGTGAGCTGTATTTGATCTTGTAACTTTCATGAGATCTTACATTGACTAGTTTTACCATTGACCGCTAAAATTGTTTCTAGTTCAATCCAGGTATTTAGACATCCTCGGAGACCCAAGGGTGGTTAGTTGGGGTGAGAGGAAATAAATCGGGCAAAGAAGTTTACAAGTAAGGCGGTAAAAGCCCCTGGGAACCAACTCTTACCAGACCATTTCGAAACGACTCTACCAATGCTGGCTCCTGATTGGGCAGAAAAATCCTTTGTATTATTATGCCCAATCGGCGAACAGCAGCTCCTGAGGTACTGTGATGTGTTCTTACACGACGGCTTTTGCTTCGCCATACTTGCTTGGTTCGTTCATCAACGTTCTGTGCGCGAGGGAAACTTCATTTTAATTTCTCTGGATGGCGGCGAAATATCGAAATGATACTTGAGCGACCATTGTGGATGTTAGAACAAGGCTGTTCTAAAATGGAATGGTAAAATTATTTTTTTCGGACCGATCACAAGGTATCATGATCATAGGATATCACAGGAATTCGTCCTAATTAATCACCAATTATGACTGTGTACTAGGGGAATCATAACGCTGAGTTAACCAGCCCTCATGAAATCAACAGCACATTATGTAAGTATAAGGAATCAAAGCCTTGATGTTGCAAGACATTTGTGGAATCATCACCTTGATTGTGTAACCTATTAATTCATAGGGGGATGCCTGAAAGCATGTGGGCAGCATCTCTGGAATCATAGCCTTATAAACAATACTTGTGCAAGACTCCCGCATGGTTCTGATTTATTGACAAGCACAAAATCGCCTGAGGAATCATAAGCCAAGATTAAGCCTAGATTAGTATAGCTACCCGCGGGGATGTTGAAATTTTTAATTTATTTGAAAATGAAATATAATAAAATAAGTGTATGTATGTAAAAAAAAATATGTTTCACAAAAAAATAGACATTTTTGCCTTCAGTACTGCACTAACTTTCTAGTTCGTTTAATTTGGCTCATTTTTATGGCCCTTTTTAGGTGAGCTGTCATAAAGTTTAAACATTAATTTTGTAATTGACATACTCAAGACAATATACATGTACATCTTTTTTTGAAAATTTAAATTAATTACAATATTTATATGTATATAGGTCAAAATTGTATACTGTTAATTTTAAAATAGGGGTTTCTGCAAGTCAAATCGTGCAAACAGTACATTCAAAAGCTTAAACATACTTAATGAAAATATCCCTCATTATTATGTACCCCATTTAATAGTTCAAATGAAAAAAATACAGTAAACAACACCGTTAAGATGTTTGTTTACGTTTAAATTTAGTTACAAATATTAATTTGATATCACATCAAAATTATTCAAAATGAAATCATGCAGATTTAGATTTTCAGATTTTTATTGTTGTGCACTATTTACAAAATTATAGCATTAACATTTCAGTACATTACAATAAAGAAACAAAAATAAAAACTACGTTACACGGCTAGAAAAAAGCAAAATGTGCGCAGTGACCAAAGTAGCTTAAGCTTTCGAGTTGGTCACTGCCACAGACAATTAATTGGCATGAACATGTACATCCAAAAAAATAAAAATGAAATTTAGTATGCTAAGTACAAAAACAGGCTATGGGCAGACTACACTTAAGAGACTAACTGAGTATTTAAAAGATTCATTTTGTACTGCTTGTAGAACCGGTTATAAGAAAGCTTTTTTAATTCAGAGGGGATAGATTCCCAAGCTTTTGATGCTAAAAAAGAAAACGTAGTAGCACCATAATTGTTGCTTATACTTGGTCTATAAATATTAAAATAAGTCGCAAATCTGGTATTATAACTATGGACCTCAGAGGCTAGTGTAAGAGTTCCAGAAAATATTGCTGGGATGTTAGTGGGATCATTGTTAATTTTATGTATAAAAAGAGCTAGTTTAAATTTGTAAATGTTTTCTAGTGTGAGGATTTTCAAAAGATTGAAATAGGACATAGCACTATCCCTGCTATGTGCAAAGAATATGCTACGTACACATCTATTCTGTTTTGTTTTGATCATCTGTAACCTGGTTTTACAAGCACTACCCCAGCATGTAACACCATAAGTTAGATATGGATAGATGAATGAATAGTACAGCAGTGTTTTAGAGTATGGACATCTACATAATATCCTAATTTATTAATGATTCCTATATTTTTCATTAATTTATTGTTGATATGCTGGATTTGGGGTCCCCAATGTAAATTTTGATCAATAAATACACCTAAATACTTTATTAGACTTTTACGCTCAATTTTATGTATGCTTATATGACCACCTATTCTTGAGGATGAAATTACCATATAGTTTGTCTTGGTTAGGTTAATGGATAGTTTGTTGGTGGTACAATACTTAAAAACTAATTTCAATTCCTCATTCATAACAGATTCAAGATGTTGCAAGTTAGCACTTGTATAAAACATATTTGTATCATCAGCAAAGATTCTAAAGGATAACTTATTAGAGCAGTTAGGCAAGTCATTAATATATAGCATAAATAATAGTGGACCCAAAGTTGATCCTTGAGGTACTCCACAAGTAACAGTTTCACAACTGGATTTGGTATTACCATTCTTGATAAATTGAGTCCTGTTGCTTAGATAGTTTTCAAACCACTTAAAGGGAATTCCACGTATTCCATAATGGTAAAGTTTAGACAACAGAATGTTATGGTCTACGGTGTCAAATGCTTTGGAAAAATCAAGAAAAAGACCACAGGTAACTAATTTTTTATCCATGGCCTTCTTAAGTGTATCAGTGAGTTCTAAAATAGCCTGTTCAGTTGAGTATCCTTTCCTAAATCCAGACTGATACTTATACATAATTTCATGCTTTTCTAAAAAGCTGTTAAGTTGATTACAGATTAGCCTTTTAAAGACTTTACTAAAAGGCGAGAGAGTTGAGATAGGCCTGTAGTTACCTTGTTCAGTGACATCACCATTTTTGTAAACTGGGGTGACCTGAGAGACTTTCAGAACATTAGGGACTATTCCAGTTTCAATTGATTGATTGTAAATTTTTGTAAAAGGTACTGATAGTGGCCCAGCAGCTAGTTTAATGAGTTTGTTAGGTATATCAATTGATGATTTGTTTGCATCCAAGGTTTCAAACAGAGCAGAAACCTGGGTTTCTGTTACAGTGGACATAACAAAACTGCTGGTTGGAGAAAATGAGATATAATGTGTAGGATTTACATTACTATTAACAATTTTACTGGCTAGATATGGGCCAACATTGACAAAATGCTTATTAAACTGGTCAGCAATATCATCATTATTTATGTAAGTTTTGTTATTCCTGACTATTCTTAATGGAGTAGTCTGGCCCTTAGTCTTCCTTTTTATTAATGTACCAATAAGCTTCCATGTAGCTTTTAGATTACCTTTACATAAGTCAAAGTGCTTGCAAAAATAAGCTTTCTTACTCATACTTCTAAGATGATTCAGTCTATTTGAATATTTCTTAAATTCATTAACTTTACCAGGATCATTAGATAAAAAAATGAGTTTTATACATAGTGTGTTTAGTTTTAATAGATTTTAGGATCCCCCTAGATATCCAAGGTTTTTTAAGAAGCCTTTCTTTATTTCTTGATACTTGTTTTATAGGTGCATGTTTATCAACAATTGATTTAAGTGCATTAATGGTACAGGTTGTTACTTCATGTAAATCTTTGCATTGGTCAGTGACGGCCTTCCAGTCCATTGCACAGATGTCATGAAGATATAAATCAGAGTTAAATTTACTATAGTCCCTGAAGAAAAGTTTCCTACATGACTTTTTGAGTGATGTACCAGCCACACAGAAAATTGGGAAATGATCTGAGATATCAACAGTTACAATCCCTGAGACAAGACTGTTAATTGTGTTAGTATAAATATGATCAATTAATGTTGCAGTATGGCTAGTCATTCTGATGGGCTTTGTGATTATTGGCAGGAGATCATAAGAATAGAGCATGTGCGTGTACTACACGCGCTTTACGCGCGTGTAATGCTGCAATCCCTTTGACCGGTACTGTATTATATCGAATTTACATATTAGGAAGCTTCTTGATCAATACATAGCATAGATGAAATTATTAGCTATTACTTATCTGGTCGAGATATTCTTCAAATTCCTCATGAGTGACGAAAACTTGAGTGGGAGACAATTCATTCGCTTTTAGCATGATCTTGCCATTGCTGGTCCACAAATATTTGACATTATTCGCTCGCTTGTATTCTTTTATTCGCCCGAAGAGCCTTTTCCGATAGTTCGTCAAAGATTCGTTAATATAGATCTTGCTATTTTCTGAATTGTTCGTTTCAGCAACCAAAGGCAAATGACTGGTGTTTTTTCCAACCAAATTCTTTCGTTTCTTGTATACTTCCTCCCTCTTCTCACTTCGAACAATCAAACGATTTTTTACTTTCCGTGTATCAGGAAGCCTGTGGGCTGTTGCAATGTCGCTGTCATCAATTTCTACTCCAACAAGGGAACCAATTTCTTTGACAATCTGATTAGGGTTGTCTTGAGGCCTAATTGGGACGCCAGTAACTTCCAAACAATCCCTTCGCAAGTATTGCTGCGTTTCATCGAGTGAGCATTCAATGCGATAAAGAGTCTCCTCATGTTTACGAGTAGTAGTAGTAGTAGTAGTAAAAACTTGTATCGTTGGAACCTCAATAGAAAACTCGACTTTCTCATCTCGTCTCGTTTCTCGTTTCTCTTCAAGTAAATCTGTCATCTCCTTGTATTTATTATCGAGCTTCATTGTTTCCCCTTTGGAACTTTGTAGGGCTTGAATAACAGTATCATATTTCTTTGATATGAACTCCGGAGATTGCTCCATAGCATCGCATCTTTCGGTCAGTAGTTTTATACTTGATTTCAGCGCTTGTATCTCCGTCTTGATTTCTCGCCTAATACTAGGTAGAAATTCGTCTTTCCACATTCCTCTTAATTGATCAGCACTTAAATGCCTTTCAGTAGACATAACTGCCTTAGATAATTATTGAGTTAAAGATTTCAACATCAGACGAGCAGAGCACATGTCATGCCGCCATGATTATGCTAATAGGAACCCAGTAGTCGACCTCATCGCCTAGCGATAAGACTAGCAGTGGCATGCATTTTTTCATTTTGTTGACTCAACTAGTGGAGGGCTGGGTCAGATGGAAAAGATGTTAGCTTTACCCAGTGTGCCTTACAAGATTACGAGAAAAGACTGTCACAATGTGGCAAAGTGCAATGTTCAGTCATAAGCACACTAATACTCTTACTAATTTATTTGCCCGCTGTCCCTGTAGCTTAAATGTTCTTATAGCAGTTATATAAGTATAAATGCGATCAGTTGAGTTTACCTGCCACTAGTACATTGTGTATGTCTCAAAAGTGTCAAACAGGCCATTGCTGCTTAATGTTCCAATATTTCTCCATTGGTGGCATGTGACTTGTGGGCAAATCTGAAACTGCATGACCACCTAACATAAAGGCGCCAAGCTGCATTTCTACAGCCTTTATATGAAGTGATTAGCTCCAGATACTTTTTGTATTCCCAAACAGTAAGATATACGTATCTTACAGTAAGATAGCCTAATTTAATTTACACACAGTCTTCACTTAACTGCATGTGCATGTATTCAGCCAAATTCAATAGTTTTTATAATTATACTTTTAGCGACAATGACAATTTTACAGGAGCACCATTTTAAAGATTGAAAGAGAGTCAAATACTTAGAAACGTATCTCATTTCAATCTGTCACCTTTGACATGTACTTTGCACTTTGCTAAGCACTATTAAGTTCTTAAGTGAACATGTACACATTCAGTCTACATCAGTTGTACAGTCAAGAAAATGCAAGAAAATGCAATCATATTTATATTACTAGGCTGTTGTTATGCGATGACAAAGAGCCTTTGCAAGTTACACTCTTTTCTTTATAAGAATGTCTATTTTGTGAGCTGAGGCTGAAAGTTCGTATACCTTGAGGTTGGAAACAATCCTAAGATGTTCTTGATAATTAACTTGAACATGTTTTGTTAATTAGTAGTTTCAATTCCACTCCAACTACTCTGTGTTGTTCCACAAAATATCTACTGCACCTCCATTGCTCAGGTTTCTTTGGGGTGTTGAACCCCAACTCCCCTGTATTAAATCACGATTCCACTGCAGTATTGTTATCAATGGAATTCTAGAGTATATTATACCCATTACATGATATGGATGGTCAGTGGCAATATTAATGGGAGGGTGCACTCAGAAGCCAAAATTCTAAACAAATGATGATGACGATGGTGATAAGGTCTTGGATAATTTATGGAACAACACATCTGATAATTAATGAGGAGTGACCGTTAATTATTAAAATAAAGATCACTCAAAACTTACATGCAGTCCTCCTCATTGAACTCCAGTGGGTCTGATATATGAAGATCATTTAGAATTATTGAGGTGCGTATGACCCCAGCAGTAACTCCAAATGACTCAATTTGAGTTGTCTGATCACACCACACTGCTGATTGGCATGACCTTGCCTTTTTTATGTCAGCCTGCTCCTCTCGGTTAGCAAAGCTTCCTCATCATCTGTTAGCTGAGGAGCTTTGCAGAAGAGTCAAACTGACAATTCACTTGACTTTTTCCTCAGTGGAACACTCTCTGAGGCAATCTCTACAGGTGCTTCACACTTGCGTCTTCAGCTGGGTGCCTACTGGGGGGGGGGGGGGGGGGGTTACTCCCATATATAGGCTATATAGGTATGTGCCGCAGAATATGGTATGGTTTTTAAGGTTCTCGGTTCTTAAATAGGGTATCCTTTTTTACTCTTTTTTGCTGTTTCTGGTGTGGTCCTTAGACAGGGTAGCTAAATTGTACTATCTTGAATAGGGTGTCATTTTAGGGTTTGGGTCTTAAAAAGGTATCAGCTTTTGCTTTCTTAGTCCTTAAATAGGGTAAGGGTTCAAGAACTTTTATAGCACGCCCCTATCCAAAATTTGCGGGAGTACCCCCCACACCCAGGGGGGGAGGGAGTTCTGTATTGATTAGATTGTGTCTGGCAATCCATCTCCCCTTCTCCAAGAAGATTTTTCGCTTTAATAAGAAATCTTGTTTTGCTTCCTTGTCATCAGAGTCAGCTGTTTTTCCTACCTCTCTCAGTGCAACTGGTTGAATTAGTCCTTTACACAAATATCACGTAAAATCGCTTAAATATCTTTCCGGAAATTCTCAAAGAAATGTTTAAATGCCCCAAAAAATTTTCTAAATAGCGAAGATATTTGTTTACAAACATTGCTTTTGTTATTTAAATGTTGAAAACGTTGAACAAAAGAACTCTTTGTTTCACCAGGCAATAGTTCTCTGGTTGGCATAATAACAATAGTTGACGTCACTGATATCCTCGCTATATCTATAAAATCCTCCAAATATCTTGAAATATCTTGTATTTTTGTTTTAAAAAAGGCTTTTTCGAATGGGCAGGGCAGCAAATACATCTTTCTGGCGAACGACAATTAACCTCTGCTCAGGAAAATACTTTCAAAAATCGCTTCCTTGGTGTCTTTACTAGTTAAAACAACGCCAGCCATTTTCAACAACTACTACGCGACTCATCAAAATGCGGCTTACCTGTGCGAAAGCATATTGGCAACTCGCGGCCGCATACTTGAATGACTCGTGGACCAGAATACTGCGTGCAGCTTGGGAAATTTTCATTCTAACATCCCGATGAGTCGATGCTTACTACATTATTCAACTAGAAATATTTTGTCAAAATAGACACATTCGAGAAAGAACGATAGAATAAAACAACCTATTACGATACCTTGTGATCGGTCCGAAAAAAGTAATTTTACCAGTCCATTTTAGAATAGCCTTGGTGCTTACGTCTGAAATGGTCGCTCAAGTTATCATTTCGATATTTGACCGCTATCCAGAGAAATTAAAATGAAGTTTCCCTCGCACGTAGAACGTTGATGAACGAACCAAGCAAGTATGGCGATGCAAAAGCCGTCGTGTAAGAACACACCACAGTACCTCAGGAGCTGCTGTTCGCCGATTGGGCAGAATAATACAAACGATTTTTTTGCCCAATCAGGAGGCAGCATTGGAGCCGTTCGGAAATAGTCCGGTAAGAGTCGGTTCCGAGGGGCTTTTACCGCCTTACTTGTAAACCTGCGACGCTTCATTTCTTTGCCCGATTTATTTCCTCTCACCCCAACTAACCGCCCCTGGGTCTCCGAGGATG